>SJYV01018416.1:778887-795764 GCA_006410875.1 Neotragus pygmaeus
GGTTTTCAGAAGCAGGTCCTGAGCCCAAAGTTTCTGTGCATGGATTTGGTAAGGCAGTGCTTCCAGCAGAATTGGGAAGGCAGGAGGAGAAACAATAGGGAGGAGGAAGAGGTTGGGCACAGGTGGAATGCCCTGCAAAATTTCACCGAGGGTGGGCATGCTTGATCCCAGAGGCCACCCTGGATGGTTAGTTAAGAGTAAGACCTTTCAATCCTAGCAAAGGGGCTGTGCCTTTCCCACCTGTCACCTTTGGGTTAAGGGTGATGCACTCCCTCACCCTGTCTTAGACAGTGAGAAAATTCCTGGGCATTTCATACTTAAAGGGACCAGCAGAGCAAGGCTCTAGTCTCCCAGGGAAGACCTCCCCAAATGACAGCTGCAGGGGTCTGGGCAGAGTAGTGAAACCCTGCCTTGGTGGGAAATGAGACTGAACCTGGCGAGAGGAGAACCCAGGGCAGGGAGAACTCCCGGAGCCCAAGCGCATGGGCTGCCTCTCTGGGGAGACCACCGCCTCTTTCTATGGACTCATCTCGGGGACCTGCAGAGAAATCAGAAGCTCCTGGTGAGGGAAGGGAGGGAAGCGAGAACAGAGTCTATGGCCCGAAGAGCACTTTTCCATGGATGTGTTTTTCTTTCAGACTTTATAGCTAATTTATTTATCTGACCACTCGGGAAGGGAAGAAAAGTACCATTTTATGAGTCCAGTATAAAATCAAAACAATAGCACATTTAGGTGCCTTAATTTTTCTGTTCCCAGAGATTTATTTCAGTTTATTGTATTTGACAGCAGTCAACAAACAACAAATAGTGGGCTGAGCGCAGCTCTCTCAAGCACATAATGGTCTGTATTCTTTGCACAGAGGGCAGAGATTTTTTTTTTTTTTTTAACCACACACATTACTTGGAATTTGCCGCATTGATCCTGAAAAGTAACTTACAGAACTTCATCCTCCCGGCAGGAGCCGGCAAAACACATCCAGCGGATGGATGCACGAGGGGCCACGTGAGAGCGAGGAGGAGGGCGCTGATACTGAGTGAGGGCATGGGACCTAGTTTCAGGGCTTGGGTGGGTGCAGAGCCTGGTGTGTGCGCAGGAGCCTGTGGCACGATCGTGATCGAGCGCACGCGCTGGGGCAGCGGGAAGTGGCGTTGTAGCGTGCAGGTAGCCTTTCTGGGAAGCTCCTGAGAATGTGCAACATTGGAGAGAAGGTCTTTATCTTTGGGGCAGGCCCGGCACCCTGAATCTGTTAAAGCTTAGTCAGTGTTGAAAGAGGGTTCTGGCCTTACAGGAGTGGCCACCGGGACCACAATCTGGGTAATCATTATGCCCCGGCAGTTTCACCCGGAAGTCTCACGGAGGCGGTATCTACCTCCGGGTTTTGTTTGCCTGTGTTCCAAGCCCACACAAGTTTACACTGGATTCCAGTCCCCATCTCACACCTCCCTTGTTTGTCTTAGCGAGCTCCCAGGGTGCCAGCGTCTCTGGTGGGTTGCTGTACCCCTCCCCGCAGTGCTCACTGCTGTTGTCGCTCGGCCCCCTAGGCTGATGTGTGCTCTGCCCACTGAATCCCCTGGAAGCTCAGAGACCACCTCCCTCCCAGGGCTGACACTGTGCTGGCCACCAGGCAGGAACATGCAGTAGGCCCTTTTATTGGTTATCTCTAATGCAGCTGAGGTCAGGCTACGACCCTGGAAAGACTTTACTGAAGGCTCGGTCTAGATGAGGCTACCCACAGAGCCCACAGGCCCAGGCCAGCCTCATGAGGTGTGCTGTCTCCTTCCTGCAAGTGGACGGCGCTCAACTATGACCCAGAGTGACTGCTTATCCCCAACATACCACCAGTTGTAGGTACCCTGTTCTCTAAATCCAGAAATATAAAAGGGCTCCGTACAGCAATTAACTTCTTGCCAGAGAGCCTCCATGTGCAAGGGGCCGACCTATCATTGGAAAGAGTCCACGCACATGCCTCCATTGCCCTGGACCCAATCCAGCCTGGGAAGAGCCCTGGAGAAGGAAACGGTCCCTAGCCTGAGGCTAGTCTTGTTAGTTACTCTTCCTTGAGTCCCTCTGCTCTGATGATTGACAGTCGATGAGTCCAATTATTTCAGGAGAAACTGTCCTACCTCCACCCTCCTTGATTATGCTCACTGGGAGATCAGTTGGAGGAGAACAGCAGAATCCTTGAAATTGTTTGCACTAACCTTCCCGCATTGAGGCATCAATAGCACAGAACAGGATGATCTGCACTGCCTCTGACTGGTCACAGGGAGTCTCTATGGCTATCTCCTTCCTGCAAGTGGACGGCGCTCAACTATGACCCAGAGTGACTGCTTATCCCCAACATACCACCAGTTGTAGGTACCCTGTTCTCTAAATCCAGAAATATAAAAGGGCTCCGTACAGCAATTAACTTCTTGCCAGAGAGCCTCCATGTGCAAGGGGCCGACCTATCATTGGAAAGAGTCCACGCACATGCCTCCATTGCCCTGGACCCAATCCAGCCTGGGAAGAGCCCTGGAGAAGGAAACGGTCCCTAGCCTGAGGCTAGTCTTGTTAGTTACTCTTCCTTGAGTCCCTCTGCTCTGATGATTGACAGTCGATGAGTCCAATTATTTCAGGAGAAACTGTCCTACCTCCACCCTCCTTGATTATGCTCACTGGGAGATCAGTTGGAGGAGAACAGCAGAATCCTTGAAATTGTTTGCACTAACCTTCCCGCATTGAGGCATCAATAGCACAGAACAGGATGATCTGCACTGCCTCTGACTGGTCACAGGGAGTCTCTATGGCTATCTCCTTCCTGCAAGTGGACAGCGCTCAACTATGACCCAGAGTGACTGCTTATCCCCAACATACCACCATTTGTAGGTACCCTGCTCTCTAAATCCAGAAATATAAAAGCTACTCCTCACTTCCCACTGACCCCTCCCCCCCCAAGTACAACTCCATGTGAGATCCAGTGCTAGATCAATCTCGAATGTCAATTTACTTCCCCCATACAAACCCTGGTTCCTGAATTCAGGGCACACTGGGACAGTAAGTGCTTTTCATTCACACCCGGTGGGGCTGTTCAGGTGGATTCACCAAAAAGATGGAACAGTCTTCTCTAAAGACATTTTTAAGTTTTCACCTCCTTTGAGAGATAAACCCTCAGGAAATATTGACAGAGCATTTGTTTCAAGGTTTGTTCTTCCCATGGAAATGAAAACAAACTTTATACATCTCATCCTGGGAACCAAGTGACGTTTGAACTGATTCAGATAGGAATTCAGTTAGATAAAGGGTGTTTAGCAGCTGTAGAGGGCAGGCACCATGCAGAGCTCCTGTGGTGACATAAAAGGTTTGGGCAGGGTCCTGGCCCCCCTGGGGGGATTCACGGTATCCAGGAGGACACAGAAGCATCCTCAGAGGCCTCATGGTGAGGAGCCCAAGACAGATGCCAGCACTGGGGTTCCCAGGAGTGGTAGTGATGGAGGANCCCCCCTGGGGGATTCACGGTATCCAGGAGGACACAGAAGCATCCTCAGAGGCCTCATGGTGAGGAGCCCAAGACAGATGCCAGCACTGGGGTTCCCAGGAGTGGTAGTGATGGAGGAGTCAGACCAGCTCCCATTGGGGAAGGGAGCTTCTCCAAAGGCTCTGATCCTCATCATGCTCAATACTTTGAGGGAAAGAGGTGGGAAACACGTTGGTTGGGGCAAATCTGAGACACTAAGGAGGATCTCTGAGTCTAGTTGGGACCAACACACCACTAGTGTACTGGAGCCGGCATACCTGATTTATCTGTGGGGATATCTTTGGGGGTGAAAAAGGCTCTGAACACTGATTCCACTTTTTCATCTTAAAGTAAATACATAGAAAAGGCCAGAACCTGGGGAACATGGCGGGACTCCTTTACTTTCTGTGTTTAAAAGTGGAAACAGCCCCTTGGACTCAGACACGGGGGCTTTACAGAGTAGCTCAGCCTTCCCAGCAACAGCGAGGATGCAGAGGAATCCTTTAAACCTGCACCTGCCGTGTGATTTGTGCAGGGTCCCATATGCTGGGGCTTCACACTCTGCTTTCCACACCTGCCAAGTTCTCATGACCTTCCAAGTGACGATCCAGCTCCTGCAGAAAGATCAAGCAACTGGGACAGGTCTCTCCACAGACCCTCTATGGACATCGATGGACATCCCTCTGTGGACATTGCCCTGTAGGTCAAGACAGTGTGATGAGCAGGTCGACAGAAAGAAACGCACCTCGCCACAACTGGTTCTGGAAACCGCATAAGCCTCACTGATATGGCTTCAGGAAATGAGTGGTCCACCAGTGCGCTGAAGTGGTGGACTTGATTTATCCATGGAGAACACGTGGAAACACCATTATGTTTACTGTTGTTAGTTTCTCTTTGCGACATGGATGTACCCCACCAGGCTCCTCTGTCCATGGGATTCTCCAGGTAAGAATACTGGAGTGGGTTGCCATTCCCTTCTCCAGGGGAACTTCCTGACCCAGGGATTGAACCTGGGTCTCCTGCATTGCAAGAAGATTCTTTACCATCTGAGCCACCAGGGAAGCCCATTAGGTTTACTAGAACANGGCTCCTCTGTCCATGGGATTCTCCAGGTAAGAATACTGGAGTGGGTTGCCATTCCCTTCTCCAGGGGAACTTCCTGACCCAGGGATTGAACCTGGGTCTCCTGCATTGCAAGAAGATTCTTTACCATCTGAGCCACCAGGGAAGCCCATTAGGTTTACTAGAACAGGGAAATAAATTCATGGCTTCATTTTGCTAAGTGTCAAAACCCCAGCAAACAGTCTCTCCCCACCTGGGTTCTCTTCCTGTATGTCATCGGAAAAGGCGCTGAGGGCTGGGCTGTGAATAATGCCTGCAGAAAGGCCGTGGGGAAAATGGGGCTTAACTAAGGATGCATGTTAGGCCCAGGCTGACGACGACCACCACCACCTCATCTTGGCCTGACTCCCTCTCCCACCACACACCAGGGACTACAATCATGGCTTGGGGTCTCAGAGCACACGTTATTCAAGCTTCAGAACAAGGCCACTGGCCTCTGTGTTCCTACAGAGAAGCCAGAGTGCATGAGACCTTTACATCCAAGTCTCTCTGTCCCAAACAGGCCAGAATGAATGGTGCAGGTGAGTCTGGGAGCTGGAAACCAATACTCCATCCTAGCTTCTTCAGGGATCCTGTGGACCAGAGATAGTCCCAGACTCAGACTCAGAAGCCTTAGGGCGATGGGACACAGGCAGCACTGCATGAGGTGGGCACGTGAGGTGGTCTCCGCCCAGTCACCTTGGGGAACCCAGGAAGCTCATGGAGTCACACGCTGATGCAGGTGACTCTGCTTGTATGCCAAGCTGCCCCGCATTCCTCTCTGACGTGCAGACCCCGGAGGGAAAGTGGACAGAGAAGAGCCAGTTTCTTCCGCTGTCTGAGTGCCCGCAGCCTGATGCCTTTGGGACCCAGCAGTGTCTCCTTGCAGACTGGCCATCACAACGTGGGTGACCTGGAAGACACGCTGGGCTCCCAGCCCATCTCAAGGAGGGGAATCTGAACCCCAAAGTCAGAGACTGCCAGGAAGAAAATATTTGTCTATCATTTCAATAGGGAGGCTGAAGCCTATGCCCTGGAGGCGCTTGGTAGACAGGCTTCCACGACTGCTTTGGGTCTGGCAGTCATGGAGCCTGAGACCCTTAGATGTAACTTTAATGGTCTCCTCTAATTCATGGGCTGCCTTCATGCACTTAGAAAGAGAACTTTCCTTCTGACGACACATCCATTTATTCAGAATTAGCATGTAAAACCCTGAATTAGGCATCCCACACTCGGGTTCTGACACAGCCATTACTTTTAATGCTGAAAGAGTTGAGTTAATTTTAAATTACTGAAGCCCAGCACCTGAGTGGAGCTAGCATCCTCCAACAGACTGGGCATCCATGGGCTCTGCTAATGCAGGAACACAAACTGGATTAAAATCCATTTCTCCTCTGGCCAGATGCATATATATGATGGTGTCGAGAGAGACCTGGTGCTGTCATTAATTCTGCCAGAACCGGTTTCTGACAGAAACAGGCCAGGCAACCAAAAGGATGAGTTTCAGGTGAAATCTCTCCACAACCCAGGGATGACTCATAGGACCTTAGTCTCTGTTTGCCAATCATGGTACTGGGCGCAGATGCCACATCCTCAAGGAGCTCTGAGTGGCAGATGAGCAAGACAAATGAAGATCATGTTACAGGTAAGCAGGAACAGGAGCCAGTCCCCTTGCTTGTGTTCTCAAGGCCTCCTGCCTGGGTTTCCACCTGTCCACGAGCAGGACATCAGACAGTTGTTCATGGACATCAGAGTGGCTTCCTGCATCTGCCGAGGTGATCTCAATGTTATATGTGTGCAGTGCCTCTAAAGGGTGGTCATTGGTATGCTTCTTCCTGTGACCTGAAGTGTCTGCCACCTCAGCATCCTGGGTGCCCACTGTCTCTTCTGCTAGATTGCTTTAAGATCAAACTTGCAGCCATAGGATAGAAATTGGCAGAAATTTACAGAATTGACCAAGCAGAACAGGTGAGCTGGCTCTACCGACCAGGGCTCTAGGGCCAGCAGAGTCCCAACCCTCCTCTCTCCATGTGTGGGGCCCATTCCCGAAGCTCCCACACTCTGCCCGGACAGCGATGCTCCCAGGAGAGCCCTCATCTCTCCCAGGACCCCCTACCTCTGCTGCTCCCCCACCTTGGCTAGGGCAGCAACACTCCTAAGTTACCTGCCCAGGCTGTCCCCAGTTTCATTTAAGGTGGCGTGTATGACCACTCTGACCAGATGCTGAATAGTTCTAAACTTGCAGATAATCAGATCATTGACATGAATTGCTAATGTTCTTGTGTGCAGACATTTGAGCATCTCTCTGAGCAAATCTAACAAACATGTTGATGAGATCAATGGGGCTGCCAAAGTATCATCGGCAGTTTGATTTCCAGCCATTTTCATGCTTTTTGCAGACGTTACACTCTCCTAACTAGAGCTTCTCTGGCCAGAGTGGAGAGGACAGAGTTTGAGAACTGTGCCATGGGTGGGAGCAGCGTTTGCCCTCTGAGAACTGGGGACCTCTGGGTGAGAGCCCCGGGGTTGCCATCTACCCTGGAGTCTGGGTCCTTACAACTCGGGGCTTCTGATAATTGCAGAGATGTGTGCTGGGATCAGCATTCAGCAGACTGCCTGGAGCGGCGCTGAGCCTCCTAGGAGCCTAACTTGATCAACTTTCAGCCTGAGCTTGAACTAAATCCAATAGAGATTGGGTTGGAGCAAGAGACAGCTGGCTGCCTGGGGCCTCTGGGCTGCAGCCGCTGGGGGTGGCAAGCCAGGAACATTTGAGAGGCAAAGCCCAGTCTCACCCCCTCACCCTGGCGTGAAATGCAAAACTGACAACACGCAGCAAAGGCTCCTGTGGGTCTCTGCTCCTGACCTTGGTGACGGGAAAAAGCCAAGTTTCCCACTGTGCCTGTCCCAACAAGACCGCAGCCCAGCTCAGCCTGGACTCCAAAGGCCGCCTGGCCGCCCCATGCCTGCAAAGGACTCCCATTCATCTGCCGGGAAACAGGCGGCGGCACCGAGGAGTGTCGTGTTCAGTTTTAAAATGCCACAAATAACAGATTTATAGATTTTTCTAAATACATTATTTTAGCTTGACAGCATTAATCATTCATGCTTCCTTCTTTCATTTTTCTACCTGCAATGGATTATTGAAACAGAAAATAACAACGAGAAAGGCTAGCAGCAGTATCAAAATGTCAAGTTTGTACTTACAGTTGTATGGGCCCAGACAGGGTCAAGAGCCCCAATTATTTGTGTATGTACACAGTGGTACGACACGAAAGGTTATGTCACCTGAAGCTATTTTCCTGCAGATTTAAATAGGACTGATATTCAACTGTACAGTGAGCTGCTGACATGGAACAGAGAATTGTAAAAGACTGCAAACTCTGGTGTCAGAACCTAAAATATGAATGGGGTGATTGCAAGGTGTAGCTGTGGGCAACACCACACGTCGTGGTGCGAATCCGCTCAATTACTTTGGGTTCTTCTAACCTGCCTTTTTCATTTTCACATCAAGCAAAGAGTGAAATCACAGGGCCAGGCTGAGGGTAAAACAGCCGGGCCTGCCTACTTGCCAAGGTACCTTCTAGAAACCAAGACAGGGCTCACTAATGAAGCTGGCTCACCCAGGAGTGTAGATGGACGCATCTGTGAGTCTCCAAGGGTCATGGGTGCGTGGTGGCTGATGAAGTGGGGTGCATGGGATGAGGAAGGCCTATATGCATCATTAATGATTTCTCCCTTTTAGAATATAGTCCGTTACATGGATAGACTTGTAGAAACAATTTGCTATTTGGTCAATAAATGCAGAGTTGCATTTTTATTTTTATTTTTTTTAATTTTTTCGTCAGTGAATTACAACTCTGCCTTGCTTGTAGGTTTTCAATGGATATTTGTGGTCAATAGATGAATGGAATTGTACATAGAAATAATATAGCAGACTCTGCCAATCCTTTCACAGACAACTCACATCTCTTTTGATCCCCCCACCACCCAACAAGATATGTTCTAGCCACAAATAAAAACAACAACAAAAATAGGTCAAGGTTTGGAGGTCAAGCAGTTTTTGAGTTGTTGTTGTTGTTCAGTCACTAAGTTGTGTCTGACTTTGTGATCCTATGGATGGCAGCCTGCCACGCTCTTCTGTCCTTCACTATCTCCTGGAGTTTGCTCAGATTCATGTCCATCGAGTGGGTAGTGCTATCTAGCCATCTCATCCTCTGCCACCCTCTTCTTCTTTTGCCTTCAATCTTTCCCAGCAACAAGGTCTTTTCCAACGAGTTGGCTCTTTGCATCAGGTGGCTAAAGTATTAGAGCTTCAGCTTCAGTATCAGTCCTTTCTATGAGCATTCAGGGTTTATTTCCTTTAGGACTAACTGGTTTGATCCCCCTGCAGTCCAAGGGGCTCTCAAGAGTCTTCTCCAGCACCACAATTCAAAAGCATCAATTCTTTGGTGCTCAGCCTTCTTTATGGTACATGACTACTGGAAAAACCATAGCTTTGATTATATGGGCCTTTGCTGGTAAAGTGATGTCTTTACTTATTAATATGCTGTCATAGCTTTTCTTCCAAGAAGCAAGCATTTTTTAAATTTCATTGCTGCAGTCATGGCCCTCAGTGATTTCAGAGCCCAAGAAAACAAAATCTGTCACTACTTGCCCTTTTCCCCCTTTCTATTTGAAATGATGGGAGCGGATGCCATGATTTTAGTATTTTTAATATTGAAGTTCAAGCCAGTTTTTTCACTCACTTTCACTCTCATCAAGATGCTTTTTAGTTTCTCTTCATTTTCAGTCCTTAGAGTGGCATCATCTGCATATCTGGGGTTATTTTAAGGATCATTTTTTGAGAGTCACTCAATTATTAATTAGCAGAGAGGCCTCAACCCCTTGTTCAGATTTCTTGTGCTGTGGGTCAACTGTGAGGCTGCCTTGCTGCCCCACCTCAAGAAGTGGGGGAAACTGATAGGAGTGGAACTGGCCTACATTCTGTCCCTAGTTTGAGGTCTTTGAGAAGCAACTGGCTGGCTGGAGTTTATGGATGGAGAGGAGACCTTTGAAAGCAGTCATTCTCAAAGCCAATACATTTTGTGTTGCCACAAAAATGCCACCTGTAGACAGATGGGGATACAGAGAAGTATCTTTTAAACCTTAGTTGGTCTAGTAATTCCTTACTGGGGCACCATCCTGCTTCTCCACATCTACGGCATATCCTCAGGCTTCTTCTACTCTAGGCATGCTGCTCTCCATCCATGTGGGGACATGCCCCATATTTTCGCTAGTTCTATCCCTACTGCCCTGGGTGGCTTTCTTCTCCACTTTAACCCCTTTTGTTCCCGCTATCAAATCTTTGCTCTCATTCCTGGCCCTGCTCAAGGCTCCACCTCTTTCAGGAATTATTATCAGGCAATTTGTCCTATATTAGAACTAATGGAAGAAACCAAGGTTGATTCCTGTGGACTTAAGTGGAAAGTAAAACTTACACAGGATTAGAAGGACATGTAGGTATTGCTAGGAAACAAAGGGAAAAGGTATTTTCAGCACTCACAATGTGATCTACTGAATGGGAAGCTTGAAGGGGTACACTATATTATATCCACACAAAGAAGGAAGGGCTGATGATGCTGCAGCAGGGATGGACCTTGAAATCAGTGTGTTAAGTGAAAGAAGCCAGTCAAAAAATACTTCACATTATATGACTCCATTTATGTGAAATGTCCAGAGTAGGCAAATCTATGGAGACACAAAGGAGATGAGTGATTGCTAAGGTCTGGATGAAGAAGAGGGGTTGGAGGGCGGGTGATTGCTGATGGGTGTGATGGTTTTCGGGATGATGGAAATATTCTGAAATTGGTAGTGATTGCTAATTTTAAATGTATTAATACTAAGAATCACAGAATTGCACATTTTAAAAGGGTATATTTTATATGATATGTGAACTATAGATTAAAAAAAAAATGATGGGAACTGGGACAAGATGCTCTCAGGAGTATCTCCTCACTCTCCTTATCCCTCATCTGTTTCCTTCTCTCTTGGTGAACAGCTTGCTTGCTTTTTTTGCTCCCCAATCCACATGGGAGAAAATAGCCTCCCACAGCTCCTGAATTTATATTTTCTTTGCACAAGAGACCAATCAGAAGGAGGCTAGGATCTCTTAGTCCCAATTCCAAATTTTCAGGAAAGGAGCTAATTGGCCTGGATTGGGAATGGGAAGGAAGGTTAGGTAGTCTGTCTTCTCATATGGCGTGAGAAGAGAAGAGCTTCCAGAAAAGGAAGAGGGGAAAGCAGCCCATCCAATGTGGACCACCCACCACCACCCTGATCCTCTAATGAACCTCTAAGGTATCCAGATCTGCTAGGTAGACAGATTTAGACATAGATATATACGTGTTTCTCTTAATACCCTGTGCTATTTAGCTACACTTTTCTATCTGACACTTCTTAACTCTGTCTTTCCCTGTTTTTGTTTGTTTTTCTTTATTTTTTTTCTTTTTGGCTGTAAGTCATATCTTCTCAATTATATTAAAATTTTATGAGGTCCACAGCCCATTGTCTCCTTTCACCCCTCCCTTTATCTTTTATCTCTCATCTAGGACTTTAGATATAGCCCTTGAGGTTGTCACTAGAATTCAAGGTGGGGAGTGTTCCATTGGCCATGGTTCCAGATTTTATAGGAGATTATGCTATTTTAAAGACTCTCTTTAAGAATACATTTTGCCTACAAAAATTGGATTGGAAATAACTACTTACAGAGGAGAAAATAAATCATAAAAAATCCATACACACTGAGGAAACCAGAATTGAAAGAGACACGTGTACCCCAATGTTCATCGCAGCACTGTTTATAATAGCCAGGACATGGAAGCAACCTAGATGTCCATCATCAGATGAACGGATAAAAAAGCTGTGGTACATATACACAATGGAATATTGCTCAGCCATTAAAAGTAATACTTTGAATCCGTTCTAATGAGGTGGATGAAACTGGAGCCTATTATACAGAGTGAAGTAAGCCAGAAAGAAAAACACCAATACAGTATACTAATGCATATATATGGAATTTAGAAAGATGGTAACAATAACCTTGTATGCAAGACAGCAAAAGAGACACAGACATATAGAACAGTCTTCTGGACTCTGTGGGAGAGGGCAAGGGTGGGATGATTGGGGAGAATGGCATTGAAACATGTATAACATCATATAAGAAACTAATTGCCAGTCCAGGTTTGATGCAGAATACAGGATGCTTGGGGCTGGTGCACTGGGATAACCCAGAGGGATGGTACAGGGAGGGAGGTGAGAGGCAGGGTTCAGGATGGGGAACACGTGTACACCCGTGGAGGAGTCATGTCAATGTATGGCAAAACCAATACAATATTGTAAAGTAAAAACTAAATAAATAAAGAGCTGACAAATATAAAAAATATTTCAGAAAATAGTGTATTTTATTAATTAATGTTCTGACACAATCTTCTAGTTCATTTTTTCCCACAATTTTTTTTGTCTATGTTCTCTTTGATCAACATTTTTATAATGTCACCTTTTATAGCGGAAATAGCAAGCTCCTTCTAGCATGCATAAAGCATGTACATTGACACTCAGATGGATTTGCTGAATGACATGATCCTACAGATTCATGCCTGACAAACATACGGATTCTCTTACATTTTGCTTTCCTTATGCTTCATCAAAAAGGAAAAGGAAGTATGGTGTGTTTATAATAGTATGCTGCTGCTGCTGCTGCTAAGTCACTTAAGTCGTGTCTGACTCTGTGTGACCCCACAGACGGCAGCCCACCAGGCTCCGCCATCCCTGGGATTCTCCAGGCAAGAACATAGTATAGTTTCTGTTAAATATATCCCTGACAAGAGAAGACTTTTTGACTAGGCATCAATAATAATTAATCCTACAATAACAGTTTTATATGTCTGATGATTGGAAGAATTTCCAGAGAAGAGCTTCAGCTCCATAGACCCCCAAACCTTGTTAATCCTCCACAGTCCACATGTTTCTTGGGTAGGTACCATGAGAACTTGCACATCTCAACAGAGTTCTGGTCCTGCAGTTCCATGGCTGACATGGGGTAGATTGGGGTAGAGGACAGAAAGCGTATTCCTTGGGTCATTCCTACAAGTCATCAGTATGACAGGCACACAACCATATACAAAAGTGACTATACATCCATGAAAGTGAAAGTGTTCATCATTCAGTCGTGTCCAACTCTTCATGACTCCATGGAGTGTAGCCCTCCATACTCTGCTGCACGTGGGATTCTCCAGGCAAGAATACTGGAGTGGAGTCCACTGGAGTGGACAAGAATACTGCCATTCCCTTCTCTAAGGGATTTTCCCAACCCAGGGGTGGAACCCAGATCTCCTGCATTGCAGGCAGATCTTTACTGTCTGAGCCATCAGGGAAATCATCCATCCATCCAAATCCCAGATGAATGTAACTACACTCAATTTCTCCTTAGCCAGATCCCAAAATGCCCATGGCCACCCCAACTCTACCCTACCCAAGCGGACTCATGGAGGAGGTGGTGTTAAGGTAGAAAGAGACAGTGTTCTCATCCAATTGGGGTTAAAACCTCTAAAGGCTTCAAAAACACAGGACCATATATAATCACATTCAGGGCATGGCAGGACCCTGTGCAGAGAAGGAGCCCTGAATTCAAGCTGCATCAGCTTCAGGGTAGAATTGCTTTCGTTCACAGTGTGTTTTTGGATAGAGGAAGGAGCGATGGGTGTACTTGTTGGATGGATTGTAATGGAGTGCACTTCTACTTTCCTTTTCAAATGAAGTTGAAAGTTGTGAACTAGAATCTAAGCCATTGATTTTAGCCCAATCTTTTGAAGCAGTGTCCTCAAAAAATGGAACAGGGGATCCATCTCTCTCAGATATCAACACAACTTCGTGTCTAAACTCAGACCTACTGCTTAGCAGGCCCCAGTGACTATCTGCTCAGAGAACTGATACTTTTGATAAACTGATGGATAGTTTAATGGATGAATGCCATGGCTCTTGATGTGAGGATCAAACAAGATAATGGATCTAAAAGCCTTATGGATCTAAAAACCTTTTGTAAATACCAAGTTGCTGTACCAAAAATAGGTCTAAGAAAAGAGTTCAGTTTGCTTAAGATACTCTTTGTACCATTGAAGATATTCGGTGATATTTTGGGGAAACATCTTTCTTACCCACAAAACCTATTAGAAAGAGGCACTTATTTTCAAGGTGAGTGGGGGAGGTCTAAAGACTACTGTTGACTCATGTTGTCCTTTTTCATCAGGAATATGTGGAGAATGGGAAGGAGGGACCCCAAACCACAGGCCAGATTTTAAATAATGTCAATATTTTCAGAAGGGTACTTGTTATGAGCTGACAATGTATTTTGAATACTTAAAGAAAGCAGGTATTGACCCCTAGATGTTTCATTCTAAAGTGAGACTCATCTTCTTCTCTCTCTCCGCCCCCTGCCCCCAATTCCCCAACCATCACCCTTCTGTCACCCTTAGCACCTTAAGCTGGCTAAAACTTCTGTTTGTTTGAGGTGACTTAGCAAAATAACCAATGAAATAATGTCAGCCAAGCATGGAAATTGGTTTATAAGGTACATGTACAAAGACCCACAGAAAGGCTTACATAAAATAGAGAATTTTCTGGTTGGACTATATAAGGGGAACCTCCAGAATGAGATGCTTCAGACACACCTGGATTTCAGGTATACATGACATCACCAGGATTGGCTCTTTCTTCCAGTACAGCCCTGCCGGGCACAGTGTTTAACAAAAACTCTCGATCTCCATCCCAGTGGGTTTAAGTTCTTTGGAAACCAAGAGAACTTCAGTCTCAAAAGTCACAGTACAGTTGCTGCAGCTCTTAAGCTCTCATAAGCTCAAAAGCCTATGTCCAAACCAGTTGCTGTGGGCAGCAAAGCACAGTAATGTGACTGGTCAGGACTGAGACCTGGGCCCAGCCTGGTGGGGAGAGGAGTTTCAGCCCCACACTGACAACGTGGACTGAGAGTGGGGAGACAGTAGTCCTTCAGAAAGCCAATGCTGGGTGGAGGGTGCAGCCAACCAACCACCAACCACGGCCGTTCCTCCAACCTCACTTTGAAACAATTGCTCTGAGGCTTGAAAGCAGAAGGACCAGGCTCGGGCACCCACTATAAGGATACCTAAGCTGTTCTCCAGTGTTACTGGCTTGGGAGAATGAGGAATCATTCTGTTTCAAGTTTGTCTTGATCAATCCGCCTGAGCAGAGATGACAGCCTCATACCCCGAATCCATGGCGCGCGTGTGTGTGTGTGTGTGTGTGTGTGTGTGTGTGTGTGTGCATAAAGCGTAGTTATCAAAGACAGCTGTTAATTGTGATTCTTCACAAAGGTGGTATAAACAGATCACTGCCAATTGAAAGTTTTAATTAGATTAATTCCAGAATGCAGTTGAAATGTGGTGAATATTGATTGTAATGGCCTCTGTTTTAAATATAATTAATTCATGATCTACATAATTGCTCATTACCTGTACCTTAATTATAGGGCATAAAACATTGTTTATCACTACCATAGTACAAACGGGAAGACAGGCTTTCCCTGATGTCATAGGGTCCTTGGTATTTTTGTTGAAGAGAGCAATGGACATTTCATTTTCTCTAGCGGGAGAGAGAGAAAGAAAAAGAACAAGCTGTGTCTCCAGTGACAACCAGTATGCAGACACAGCCTGATAAACACAGGGCATTTATGATTCTTTTATGACTACATTTTCTGACAAGATAAAGTAAATACTCTTTTGTGGGACTTTACAACTGCACAAGACTTAAGCTACTGTCCAAAGACACTGAAAAATTTGCGTATAAATACTGTGTTTGAGGCTGGCTCATGGGCAAGGAGGGTAGCCCAGCAGTTTGACAATTTTCATATAATACCATGAACAATTTCATGGTTTTTCTTCATCTTACTGCTAGTACCAGCACAATACATCTTTTCTTGGAAAAAAAAATTATACAAATCTATGATACTTTCTGTTTTTTTTTTCATATACCATAAAATTTAAAGATAGATCATGCACCTATTACTGTTAGCCTTTTTTTTTTTTAAGTCCAAGCAACAGAACCTGAAAACTATTACATATGCAAAAAATATCACGTTGCTAGAAAATCTGAGTTAGGTTAAATTTTAGTGGTTTTTAATTCTGGAGGATTTTTCCAAAGTCCTTTTACAAAGACCATACAAGAGAAGGGTGAGAGGAGGGGTGTTCTGTGGTCTTTGCAGGAGCTTAGGACTTTCCCATGGAAGAGACTGGTGCCCCAGTTTGAGGAGCTTCAAGATGAAATCTACATACAGGAAGTGACCTCACTGGGTCATAGAANTACAAAGACCATACAAGAGAAGGGTGAGAGGAGGGGTGTTCTGTGGTCTTTGCAGGAGCTTAGGACTTTCCCATGGAAGAGACTGGTGCCCCAGTTTGAGGAGCTTCAAGATGAAATCTACATACAGGAAGTGACCTCACTGGGTCATAGAAGCAGAACAAGATGAAGGAAGGAACAGTCAGGCAGCTCCTGGGCCACCTCTTATTAATGCTGTTTAACCTCTGTGGGGATATTTCTGGAAGGTATCTAGTTACCCCAGGCCACAACTCTTTATCTGCATGGCCAAATGGAGGTTTGTCCCACTCCTGCCTGAGGAAGTCCTTAAAACAGAGTGTCTTGCAAAGCCTGTCTTTGTAAGGCATCCTTGTCTATGCTTTCATGATGCATGCACAGAGTCCCACATCCTCAATTCTCAGACCAGGTCACCTGAAGTGGGGGGAATAGCCACTGAAATAGTCAAATAATCAGCTAAGCAATACATGGCAGCCTCTATTTACCAAAGACAAGTGGTTGTTGTTGTTGTTGTTGTTTTCACCTAAATTTACAAACCTGTATTAAGCCCCCAGGCTTTCCTGGGGGTTCAGACAGTAAAGAATCTGCCTGCAATGCAGGAGAACTAGGTTTGATCCCTGAGTCAGAAAGATCCCCTGGAGAAGGGAATGGCTACCTGCTCCAGTATTCTTACCTGGAGAATTCCATGGACAACAGATCCTGGTGGGCTATGGGGGGCGGGGAGGGGAGGGGCCCATGGGGTCACAAAGAGTCAGATACGACCTAGCGTGCATGGAAGTTTCCTTTATCTTCAGTAGTGTGAGAGAACGGCTAATAGAATTTAGGTTTATGACCAATAAAAAACAGAAAACAGAAAACAGAAAATGAAATAAGAGACAATTCCAAATAAATGAAAATGCT
>SJYV01018416.1:809281-852708 GCA_006410875.1 Neotragus pygmaeus
CCCCTTCTCCTCCTGCCCTTAATCTTTCCCAGCATCAGGGTCTTTTCCAATGAGTCAGCTCTTTGCATCAGGTGGCCAAAGTATTGGAGCTTCAGCTTCAACACCAGTCCTTCCAGTGAACAGCCAGGACTGATCTCCTTTAGGATAGACTGGTTGGATCTCCTTGCAGTCCAAGGAACTCTCAAGAGTCTTCTCCAACACCACAGTTCAAAAGTATCAATTCTTCGGCACTCAGCTTTATTTATAGTCCAACTCTTACATCCATACATGACCCTACTGGAAAAACCATAGCCTTGACTAGATGGACCTTCGCTGACAAAGTAATGTCTTTGCTTTTTATATGTTGTCTAGGTTGCCTTCTATGGGGTTGCACAGAGTTGGACATGACTGAAGCGACTTGGCAGCAACAGCAGCAGTTTGGTCATAACTTCCTTTCAAGGGGTAAGCGTCTTTTAATTTCATGGCTGCAGTCACCATCTGCAGTGATTTTGGAGCCCCCCAAAATAAAATCAGCCACTGTCTCCACTGTTTTCCCATCAATTTGCCATTCAGTTAAATATATATATTTGAATATATGTGAACATATACATTCTTTTCAGGTTCTTTTTCATTATAGTTTATTATAAGATATTGCGTATAGTTCCCTGTGCTATATAGTAGGTCCTTGTTGGTTATCTATTTTATATATAGCAATTTGTATCTGTTAATTTAAAACTCCTAATTTATCCTCTGCTCTTCCTTTTTGGTAACCATAAGTTTGTTTTCCACATCTGTGAGTCTATTTCTGTTTCGTAAATAAGTTCATTTGTATCATTTTTTTGCATTGCACATGTAACTTATATCATATGACATTTGTCTTTCTCTGTCTGACTCTATGTGCATTTGGGTTTTTTCGGAAGCGTGGAGTGAACTGTGTTGTCAGCCTTCTGTTTTGTGAATCTCTGGTCCTAGCTTCCTTGGAAACCTCATATACAACTGACCAAATCTGCATTACCGACGCATATGATCAAAACCTGCCAGTCCATTTACCTGTTTTTCACAAGGGGGTTACAACCAGAGTCAGAGGCATAGGCCAGGTACATAGGCTGTTTTAAACCCTATCCTCATTCCATACTGCCAGCCAGCACTCGGCTGAAGCATGTGACAACAGAGGGAGGATCAGAGCCACTGCAGTTCACCAAGGATAATTTGTGAAAGGGTCAAATAGCTTAATCTAATGAACCTTATTGTCAGGGGTGAAGATTATCGCAATGACAGGTGTATCAGGTGTGTAAGATAGCAATCAGAACTGTTGGTCGTTAAAATCCCAACCTAAAACTTCATTATTTTTGCTAAGAAATTGTAGAACATTCAAAATTTTTCTATCAAGTGCCTCACCGAGTGCTGAGCCTGTCTTGTTGCTATGCATTAATTTTATTTTTCCATTGGAGACTTTGATGATCGTTCACGTCTTCGCTCTCTCTAACCTGGTAGATTCCTATGTCTTTGGGAGAGGAATTTGTAATTGCTGGAATATTCTTGGCCATCCTTCATTTGGAATTTATGTGGTAATTTCAGCAAAACCGAGACCTTGTGCAGCAGTTTTCATCTTTTTCAAGGCTGCCTCTATTTCTTGAGATGCTGGAGGGTTTCCAATTATTCCTTCTGGTCTCTTTGGATGTGAATCGTAACAGATCAGCTGAGAGTCGCAGTTCAACATTGTTAAGCTTATCAATATAAATATAATGTTAAACCCCTTTTAGATAATTGGAGTTATGTGTGAAAATGTGACCAATTTGTGCATAAATTGGTCCTACACTTCTTCCTGGCAAAGACAGAGAGAGAGGGAAAGAGAGACCAACCATATGTGAGGCTGGTTCGCTTCTTCCCAAGGACTTTTCTGCACCTTGAATCCTTGATCTGGTTTTGTGGCTGTTGGCAGTTGGAAACCTGCAGGGGTTATGTAAAACCATAAGGTCTTTTGCCCCTTTGAACCGAATTCTTTCGTTCTAGAGGCTCTCAAGTGAATATCAACAAGGCACTTAAACATCACACCAACGGGGAAGATACAGTCTTGAGAATTAAACGTCTCTGCTTGGACCACTACCAAATTCAAACAACCAAATGGAGAGACTGACGCCCATGGAGAAGGGAAGAGAGGGTGCTGAGGGAAATCCTGGAACTGACTCCTCCTGCTTGGAAACCTTGCTGTCACTTCGAGATCCTGGAAAGCTCATACTCTGCTGTGTGAGTGTTCGTGTGTGTGTGTGCGTGTATGTGTGTGTTGACGGGTAGGGAGTGGGAACTAGTCCATTTCTCCAGTTGTGGGTCCTCCGGAGCGGGTTAAGAGGCAAGAGATGATTATTATACAACTGCCCGAAGCATTTTACAGCTTAAGAGTGTTTCACAAAATCAATCCTTTCTACAATATTGAGCCAAGTATTATTATTCAAACTTTAGAGATAGAGAAATTGAGGTTCTCAGAAGATCAAGACAAAAACAAAACAAAATCAGGAGTTTGAGAATACTCACAGCAATGTTCAACGTCCACTCTGCGTGGTTTTTTAAAATTTTTAACAGGATGTTTATTTTCTTGCAACAAAGCTGCAATGGAGGTACATTTGAGGAAAAAGACCTGAGGCCCCTGTCTTCTGTGGGGCCATCTGACAGGTTTCTCACAGGCCTGATGGTGAAGGCTATTCCTTGTTTCCATGAGCCTGGGTGTCACTGGGACTGGAGACCTTCCGACGGAGGCAGGGTTCTACCTCTCTGGGCCTATCTCAGGGCTCAGAACAACAGACCTGCCCTGGTATTACAAAGGTCTCAGGGAAATGTAGAGCAAAGCCCAGTGTCAGCTTGGGAGGTCCACTCTGCCTTGGCCACTGGGCAGAGCATGAGCCAAAACGATTCCCTCCATTCCAGCTCACTGAGAAGACACAGCGGCTGCCTTCAAGCCCCACAGGTTTGACCTCTGACATTAGGGGTGCTCAAGGTGGGAGGCTATATAACAATTTCCCTCAATTGAAGAGGGTCCCAGAGACACTTTGCCCTGGAAAGAGCTGTTTTCTGGGAAAACCTGAGGTGACCATTTCAATTTGTGATTACAATTCCAAAAGAACTCCAGGATCTCATGGTCATTATAACTTCCTCAATTCCTCATCCTTTCTCGTCAATCTGCAGGAAAGGGTGCATATAAAGAGGTTTCTTGGACATCAAACACTCTGTTGAAGCAGGAAGATGAGTGAAACAGACATGAATCAGAAAACATATGGATCCAATTTTGGTTTAAAAATTAATGGGAAAACACATTCTCATCAAACTCAAAACAATGAAAAATATTTCTTAAGCAGGCAAAAACTCCAAAATACAGCTGGGTTGGCCCTGTTCCACACAGATTCCTTAACGCCCCTGATCTCCTTCTTTGGTTTTCAAGAACAGCAAGACAAGCTGAAGGATGTTTGGAATGCATTAGGGCAGCAGCAGTGAGATGTGGGCCTCCAGCAGCATAGACCACCAGGACAGGGTCCCAGAAAGACCCTGGTGATGGTTGGTGCTTTGACACCAGTCTCCCTGGTGCCGTAACCAGAAGGCAGATCCTAGGACTGAAGAGGTGCCCAGAAAGTAACAATGATGGTGATGTTAGGCTCCCTCAGTGACCAAGAGTCTCATAAAATGGAATAGTGAAAACAAACCAAAAGGGAAATTCATCTTCTATCATCCATCCATTGGGTGGGGCCTCACTCTAGAGGAAGGAAAGTGTATCAGGTACAATTGCCAGCCAATCCTTCCCTGGTAAACTCTTCCTGTTTCCTTCCCACACTCCCAGCCCCAGATCTGCAAAACCATGGTCTCTGAAATGCCTCCTGGGACAGTGCTTCTGAACTGAAGCTGTTCTCTGATGCCAGGCCTCCTTGAAGGATCAAGGATGAGGCAGTCTGTTGATGGAAGTGACAAGCGAGGGGAGGGGGAAGTCTGAGCTGTCAGCTTCAGGGCGTATTCAGCCAGCCAGACCAGAGCCTCTAAATTGCCCACCATCTCCTAGATTTTGCTGATTGACAAGGTTCCTGGACCTCATCCTCCTCAAATCCTTGAACCACCTCCTCATCTTGCCCCTCCTTCTCAGCCGATGATCATGCCTCTTACTTTAGAGACAAAACAAAAGCCACCAGCTGAAGTGTACCCCCAAATGTTAGCACACGCCGCTCCACTCACATCGAAACCTATCCTCTTCTTTTTCTTTCTGTGTCAGGAGAGAGAAGGGCCCCTTCGTCCAAGCTGATCCATCCAGCTGTGTGTGTGTGTGTGTGTGTGGGGGGGTGTCCTGTCTCTCTCCCTCCTCTGAGGCCCTGAGAATCTCCATTCCCTGCTTCATTTCAGACATCTCTCTTCCTCATGAGCTGTTTTCTGGTCGGTGTGGAAATGCTCTATCTCAGAGCCAGACCACCTAGCCTGGTGACTTTAAGGATGGTACCTGGGCTCTCCGTGCCTGGCGTCACCATCTGCAAAAAGACGATACAAGTTTCCATCTAATGTGCTTGTTTTGGAGATTGAAAGATTTAGTACATAGAAAACACTCATAATAGTAGCTGGCTCATCATAAGCTTTAAACAAGGGTAAGTTCTCCCTGCTTCCTTTCTGCTGATATTTGCAAGTGCTCAAATCTCTCATATTTAGGAAGAAATTCTTTCTCACCTTCACAGTCACCTCTAGCTCTTGTCTTCACCCCTGTGATTTCTTCCTCCTAAATACACAGAGAAAATCTTTCTGCTTCTCTGCACTGAATTTGCTTACACCATGCACTTCCTGCCACTAGATCCAAAGGATGAGTTTCCACACATGACCTCTCACCTCTATTCACCCTTGACCCTGGTAATCTGTTTGTCCTTTTCTAATATGACTCCATTAGCCTTCACACCCTACCCTGGGGCAAGTCCTCCTTAGCACCTCTTAAGGAAAAAAGGGATGTCTTTGGGAGTCTGGCCTCGCCATTTCTGGCCTGCTGACTCCTGCTTGCCCTCTCAAGCCAAGTCCTCTCTCCTGAGCCCCACTGAGAAAGGACATTCAGATGCTTCACAGACATTTAGCTCTGCCTCTCCCCATCATCCCTGAGCTGGACCTCCTTAGGAGTCCCTGCATCTATGAGGTGTATCACTGAGCACCCTGTAGCCCAAACCAATGGCCTAGGGCTCATTCTTAAGCATTTGTCCCTCCCTCACTCTGATCCTATTTCCTAGATAGGATAAAGTAGGATAGGTAAAGTGTCTGTCTAGAATGCAGGAGCCCTGGGTTCGACCCCTGGGTTGGGAAGATTCCCTGGAGAAGGAAATGGCAACCCACTCTAGTACTCTTGCCTAGAAAATCCCATGGACGGAGGAGCCTGGTGCAGGCTACTGTTCATGGGGTCGCAAAGAGTCAGACACGACGGAGCAACTTCACTTTCACTCTGATCCTATTTCCTAGATACCCATCAGATCCCTGGGCTTGTCTCCAGCTCTGACTCAGACCACTACTCTTCTCCCCCACCTCATTTCTGTGATTTCTTACCAAGTGCTCTCTGGCCTCCAGCCATTCACCCTCCATCCATCCTCACACTCCAACAGGGAGCGATCTCTCCACGTGCCTGTCACTGCCACCACCACTGCTCCCATCCCCACTGAACAACCATGAATGGGTTTCTATTGCTCTGAGGATAAAGGTCCAGCTCCCTAACCCAGTTTCAGACTTTTGGGCCTACTGGTGTCTGCTCATTGCCAATGGGAATTCTCCATTTCTTTCTTCTTTTTTTCTTTTGCTCTCTGCTTCAACCACATAAAGTTTTTGTGGGTATTTGTCATGTGTTGGTTGCCCAGCATCTGAATAATTTACTTTGATTAGGGGAAATACCCAGCGTGAATCTACACCCAAAGGGATGTAGATATTCCCTTTCTCTGCTCTTTGGCATCTTTCATGAGTTGATGTGGGCTTCCCTAGTAGCTCATCTGCCTGCAGTGCAGGAGACCCAGATTTGACCCCTGGGTCAGGAAGATCCCCTGGAGAAGGAAATGGCAACCCACTCCAGTATCCTTGCCTGGAAAATTCCATGGACAGAGGAGCCTGGAATGCTACAGTTCATGGGGTCACAAAGAGTAGGACATGACTGAGTGACTAACACACACATGAGTTCATGTAACTCAGATTGTCCAGACAAGTGCCCAGTGATGGGACTCCAGAAATAATGTCCTAATGAACCTTTCCTATGGGATAAGCTTGACTACAGTCTAGGAGGTCCGCTTCCTTGGGCTCCTGCCTGATTCTGAAGCCTCCCATCCTTTGAACAGCATCTAATATTCTTCCAAANCCTGGAGAAGGAAATGGCAACCCACTCCAGTATCCTTGCCTGGAAAATTCCATGGACAGAGGAGCCTGGAATGCTACAGTTCATGGGGTCACAAAGAGTAGGACATGACTGAGTGACTAACACACACATGAGTTCATGTAACTCAGATTGTCCAGACAAGTGCCCAGTGATGGGACTCCAGAAATAATGTCCTAATGAACCTTTCCTATGGGATAAGCTTGACTACAGTCTAGGAGGTCCGCTTCCTTGGGCTCCTGCCTGATTCTGAAGCCTCCCATCCTTTGAACAGCATCTAATATTCTTCCAAAAAACTGCTCTTCATCTGAAGTTATCTAGAGATGGTTTCTAGTACCTGTAATTAAGAACTCTGATGGCTACAAGGAGTTTCTTGCAGACACTCAAACATTTGGTAAGTCCCCTACATGCAAACTTTCAAAAATGGGAACATGCCTGCCAGCCCCTATATGCCATCTATTATCCTGTATCATTGTACTTTTCAAGGTATTGTACTATAAAAATGTTTCTTTATTTTTTGTGTTTGTTTTTTATGTATGTATTATTGGTGTGAAAAAGATTATAAACTTATTGCTGTACAGTACCATAGAGCTGTGTTAGTTGGGTACCTAGACTAACTTTGCTGGACTTAAGAACAAATTGGACTTCGGAACACACTCTCAGAACAGAACCTGTTTGTATGTAGGNAAAATGCTTTCAGATTATACACTAAAACCACCACCACCTACTAACCTCCTAAATAAAGGTTGATATTCCTTTGGAAAAAACAAACAAACATATATATATATATGTATATATTTTTAAGCTACATCTCTATAGGAATGTATGATTACTGTATGAGTACTGTGTTCAAAAGTTGCTTAACATTTTTCTTTTCATGGTTATTTTATCAATATTATCAATTGAAGTTACAGTTTAGTTAATTTATTTCTGTGTATATGTATTTTCAGGCTTCTCTGGTGACTAAGTGGTAAAGAATCCTCCTGCCAATGCAGGAGACTCGGGTTTGATCCCTGGGTCAGGACAATCCCCTGCGGAAGGGTGGCAGCCCATTCTAGTTTTCTTGCCTGGGAAATCCCATGGACAGAGGAGCTTGGCAGCCTACAGTCCATGGGGTCACAAAAGAGTCAGTCGTGACTTAGGAATTGAACAACAACAAAACCACAAATATATGTTTTCACATTTGATTGTATCCTTTTGATACTATTTTACTTTGCATACATAAAATATTTACAAAATACAAAAATATGGTTCAAAATTTAAAGCTAAGTTTCAAAATTCAAACATACAAAAAGATATTCTCAGGGAAGTTTCACTTGCATAAATATTACCCCATCCCANATGACTTAGGAATTGAACAACAACAAAACCACAAATATATGTTTTCACATTTGATTGTATCCTTTTGACACTATTTTACTTTGCATACGTAAAATATTTACAAAATACAAAAATGTGGTTCAAAATTTAAAGCTAAGTTTCAAAATTCAAACATGCAAAAAGATATTCTCAGGGAAGTTTCACTTGCATAAATATTACCCCATCCCACTCCTACTCATCTCCAGAGGAAAATTTTTCATTAGTTTTTGGTATATCATTCTGTACTTCCTGCTGCAAAAATAAGTATATATATATGTATGCATATACATGCATGTTATTACATTCATTTATAGAGCATTACTATAATAACATATATATATATTATTTCACAATCTTTTAAAAATAAAAGATATCATATTCTCTATATATCTTATTCCTTGCATTTGATAAAACACTCAGAGAAATATCAAAATATCACTATTTTTTCTTTAATTTTTTAAAAAATGAAACAAAGATGAATAGTTTTGATGGTAAAAGGCACACTTCACAAAGAAGATAGACATCATAAACCATTAGACACCTAACAAAAAAGAAACAAAGATCCATAAAGCAAAAATCAGAAGAAATATAAAGGAAAAGAAAAAAGTGTATAATCATAGTGAGATATATTAATTTTTCTCAGAATATTTTATCAAGTGCAGAAAAAATAAGAATAGGGGCATCTTGAATGATGCTATTAATAATTTAAATAAAATAGATATATATTTATATTAATTTTTACTAATCTTATGTCATACAAAAATATATTTAAAATTTTGTATCTGATACACTGTTATTAGATGTTCAAAGGACATTTAGAAAAACTGGCAAAAAGATAAATGTTATTAAATTTCAGAAAGTAGAATTATTTTTTATTGTGATTTAGTTATATATATATACTATATATTATTTTTGTGGAGAAGGCAATGGCACCCCACTCCAGTACTCTTGCCTGGAGAATCCCATGGATGGAGGAGCCTGATGGGCTGCAGTCCATGGGGTCGCTAAGAGTCAGGCACAACTGAGTGACTTCTTTCACTGTTCACTTTCATGCATTGGAGAAGGAAATGGCAACCCACTCCAGTGTTCTTGCCTGAAGAATCTCAGGGACAGGGGAATCTGGTGGCTGCCGTCTATGGGGTCACACAGAGTCGGACATGACTGAAATGACTTAGAAGCAGCAGCAGCATATTATTTTTGAAATTATTTTCCATTATAGATTATTACAGGATGTTGACTATAATTCCCTGTGCTATCCAGTAAAGCATTGCTCTTTGGTGCACACTTGTTTTTTTAAATTAGAAACCTAGCATTCTATTCATACTAAGTCAAACAAGTGCAATAAAAATATCAAATATTTTAGTTAGGAAAAATTCATAAGTATTCTAAAATATATATATTATGCATATTATTTATGTATGTATACAAAAGCTTTTCTGCTATGCTTGATAAAGCCTTGAGAAAGAATATCAGAACAAAAAAGAAGAGATGGAAAAATAGGAAAACATGAATGAAATGGGAACACTGAATAAGAAATAAAAAAGTGAAATAAACTATATAAAAGTAAAAGAGCCGCATATAATCCAGTTGTTTTTAAACATGGCTGTTCATTAGAAACTTATCAAGAGCTCTGGCAATGAAAGGAAGTAATACCTGGGCATTTTGTATTTATCAAAGTATTCCAAGATAATTCTGATACACATTTGGATTTTTAAAAGTGATTACAGGTTTTCCTGTTTGAATGGTAGTTTTGATGATGTATAATTCTATTATTTTCCGGTTAACCAGTTATGATATAATGGTATTAAGTGAGTAATAATTACAAAATCACCATAGCAAAAAATGTTTATCAGTTTTCACAATCAATAGCCAGACAAAAAATAAAAGATGGTTAAATACTTGCAAGTCATAATGGGAACATGATTAACTTAACAATATAAAATAGTCACATACAATTTGAGGGGAGCTGCAGTCAAGCAACATTATGTGGTAAGTGGAAGTGCATACATGCACAAATTTCACCCACCCGGGCAGTCTATGTCTTTTGGTTGGTGCATTTAATCCATTTACATTTAAGGTAATTATCAATATGTATGATCCTATTACCATTTCTTAATTGCTTTGGGTTTATTTTCTGTAAGTAAGTCTTTGCCTTCTCTTGTGTTTTCCATCTAGAGAAGTTTCTTAAGCATTTGTTGTAAAGCTGTTTTGGTGGAGCTGATGTCTCTTAACTTTCTCTTGTCTGGAAAGCTTTCGATTTCTCCATCAAATCTGAAGGAGAGTCTTGCTGGGTAGAGTATTCTCGGTTGTAGATTGTTCCCTTTCATCACTTAAATATATCACGCCATTCCCTTCTGGCTTGCAGGCTTTCTGTTGAGAAATCAGCTGATAGCCTGATGGGAGTTCCCTAGTATTTTATTTGTCATTTTTCCCTTGTTGCTTTTAACATTTTATCTCAGTCTCTAATTTTTGTTAGAGTGATTAATATATGTTCATCCTTGGGTTTATCCTTCCTGGGACTCTCTGTGATTCCTGAGCTTGGTTGACTATCTTCTTTCCCATGTTTGGGAGGTTTCCAGCTATTATCTCTTAAAATATTTTCTCAGGTCCTTATTCTGTCCCTTCTCCTGCTGAGACCCCTTTAATGTGAATGTTGGTACAATCAATGTTGTCCCAGAAGTCTCTTAGGCTGTCTTAATTTTTTTCATTCTTTTTTTCTATGGTTTATTCTGTGGCAGTGATTTCCACCATTCTGTCCTTCAGGCCATTTACCCATTCCTCTGCCTCAGTTATTCTGATGTGGATTCCTTCTAGTGTATTCATCTCTGTTTGTTTGTTCTTCAGTTCTTCTGAAAGCGAAAGTGAAGTCGCTCAGTTGTGTCCGACTCTTTGCGACCCCATGGACTGCAGCCCATCAGGCTCCTCCATCCATGGGATTCTCCAGGCAAGAGTACTGGAGTGGGTTGCCATTTCCTTCTCCAGGGGATCTTCCCGACCCAGGGATCGAACCCAGGTCTCCCACATTGCAGGCAGACGCTTTAACCTCTGTACCACCAGGTCTTCTGTAAACAGGTTTTGCATCTTCTCAGTCTTTGTCTCCATTCGTTTCCTGAGATCTTGCGTCATCTTCACTATCATTATTCTGAATTCTTTTTCCGAAAGGTTGCCTATCTCCATTTCATTTAGTTATCTTTCTAGGATTTTTTTCTTGCCCCTTCATTAGGGATGTAACTTTCTGCTTTTTCATGCTGATTAAATAACTAGCTGTGATGTGGTTTTGTTTTAGCTGCTGAGACTATGCTGCTTCTTGTTTCGTCTGCCCTTGATGGATGAGGTGAAGAGGCTTATGCAAGTTTCCTGATGGGAGGGACTGGTAGTGGGGAAAGCTGGGTCTTACTTTGGTGGGCAGGCCTTGCTCAGTTGCTCAGTAAAACTTTACCCCGATTTTTGATGATGTATAATTCTATTATTTTCCGGTTAACCAGTCATGATATAATGGTATTAAGTGAGTAATAATTACAAAATCACCATAGCAAAAAATGTTTATCAGCTTTCACAATCAATAGCCAGACAAAAAATAAAAGATGGTTAAATCTTTTATTTTATTTTATTAAATCTTTGCTCAGTTGCTCAGTAAAACTTTACCCCGATTATCCGCTGATGAGTGAAGTTGGACCCCTTCCCTGGTATTTTTATGGCCTGAGGTGACCCTGTACCTCTACGGCTGGGTTAGTGGTGACCTCCAAGAGAGGTTATGCCGAGGAAGACATTCCCAGACTGCTGCCGCCTGTGCCGCTGTCCCCGTGCTGAACTCCTCCTGACCCACGCCTCCCCAGAAAACCCTCCAACACCAGCAGGTAGCTTTGGTTCAGTCTCCCGTGGAGTCACTGCTCCTTCCACTGAGTCTTGGGGTGTGCAAGGTTTTGTTTGTACCCTCCAAGACTGGAGTCTCTGTGTCCCCCAGTCCCGTGGAAGTCTTGTAGTCAAATCCCACTGGCCTTGAAGGTCAGATTTCCTGGGGATTCCCAGTCCTTTTGTTGGGTCCCCAGGCTGGGAAGCCTGAGGTGGGTTCTGAACCTCACAACAGTGGGAGAATTTCTTGGGTATTATTGTTCTCCAGTCTGTGGGTCACCCATTTGGCGGGTATGGGATTTGATTTTATCGTGGTTGTGCCCCTCCCCCCATCTCGCTGCAGCTCCTTCTTTGTCTCTGGATACGGGGTATCTTTTTTGGGTGGGTTCCAGTGTCCTTCTATTGTTAGTTGTTCAACAGCTAGTTGTGATTTTGTTGCTCTTGCAGGAGGAGCTAAGTGCACATCCTTCTCCTCTGCCATCTTGAACTGGAAGACTTATTCTTTCTTAAAGCCAAACATTCTAATGTGTAGATACACTAAAGTTTATTTAAATAGTCTTCTATGGATGAGCAGTCAAGGTGATATTACTTTCTATTACTTTAGAATAAACTCCTAACAGTTGGGCTGCATCACACTTAAAAAAAAAAAAGTGGGCATTTCCCCCCTACTTTTATCATATATTTTCCCATGTAAATTCTAAAAACTTTGTTCAGATCCTGGCAAGGGGGGTGAGTATTGGGATTTTATTGTCACTATTATAAATTTATACACTAACTTGGCAAGATAACATCTTTATGATGCTATTTTTTTCCCGTACGAGAACAAATATGTATTTCCCTCTGTTCAGGTATACTTCTGAGTCTTTCAAAGTGTTTCTAAGTTTTGTTTCATGTAAGTCTTATACATTAATTACCGCATTTATTTATATGAATTTATCTTTTAATGGACTTTTAATCTTTACATCAAATTGGTTGCTATTTGTATATATATAGGCAAATTTTATGCTAATTTTAGATCCTTATGCCTTCCTGAATTTTGTGTACTTGTGTATCTATCTTTGTGTGTGTAGATCTTGGTATTCACTTACTGGGGTTTCCAGGTGTGTTGTTACACCATATACATGTAGAGTAAGTTTTACTTTTTTCTAGTCCTCATGCTTCTTATAGCTCTGAAAGTATTAACCAATCAAGTCAGACAAGATTTTTAAAAGTATTAAACAGTAGCAGTAATGAAGATGATGGGATCACTGCTTTCTTCTGAACCTTAGTAGAAATACTCCTAATGTTTATCCATGAGATGAAATTCCACCTTTTAGACTGAAGTATAAATATTTTATCATTAAAAAATATCCATAAATTCTGATTCTATTGAGTGTTTTCATGAAGAATGAATTTTGGCTTTTGTTGAAGACCTTTTTAGCATTTAAGGAGATAATCACATGCTCTATTAATGTTATGAATTATGTTAATGATTTTCTAATATTAAGCCATCTTTGAGAACCTAGGTAAGTACCACTCAGTATAATGTATTTTTAAAATCTTTTTTGAATGATTATTTATGATAATTTCAAACTTTCAGGATACTTAAGAATAATGCAATGGAGTTTCTTCCCTCAGACTCACAAATTGTTAGCAGTTTGCCATATTTGCAAGAGTGTATTTCCTTGAAAAAATGTTATTTTATTATTTAAGTGTCACATAAAAATCAGGAAACTTAGCACTGATATGATACTAATATTTAATTATAGCCTAAAATTTAATTTTACCTTCTGTCCCCATAATGTTCTTCTTCAGTCCAGTAACTAATCCAGGACTACCATCTAGAATTTAGCTGGTTTTCAGTTGACTTTAACCTGGACCATTTGCTATTCTTTACTGCCTTTCATGACACTGGTATTTTTGAAGAGAAACAGGAAAATTGTTTTTCAAAATGTCCCTCAATTTGATGGATGTTTTCTAATGATCAGATTTAGGTTATGTGTTTGGGGCTGGACTTCTACAGCAGTAACTTTGTTATTTTCAGTGCATCATGTCAGTAGGCACCTGGTGTCAATTTGTTATATTACTTTGTTGGATTTTTAGCTATACCTCTTTGCTTGCTTTGCTATTTGCCCCAGGGATTAAGGTATGCATTTTAAAATGTTTTGTATTAACCTTTTCCACCAGATTCCTCCGCTGTAATATTACTATGTTTCCCTTTGTAATTACTAAATAGTTTCCTGAAATGAATTTTGGTTGATTTGCTTTAGACTTTTGTCTTAGTTGATTTGAACTACTATAACAAAAATACCATAAACTGAGTGGCTTATAAACAGCAAACATTTATTTCTCACAGTTTTGGAGGCTGTAAAATGCAAGATTACGATGGTAGATGATTTGGTGAGTGGCAAGGGCCTGTTTCCTTTTTGATGACTGTGTTCTCACTGTAACCTCACAGGGTGGAAGATGCAAGTTAGCTCTCTGGAAACTTTCAAGGATGAAAATAAAGTGAAAGTTGCTCAGTGTCTGACTTTTTGTGACCCCCATGGACTATACAATCCATGGAATTCTCTAGGCCAGAACACTGGAGTGGGTAGCCTTTCCCTTCCCCAGGGGATCTTCCCAACTCAGGGATCAAACCCAGGTCTCCAACATTGCAGGTGAATTCTTTACCAGCTGAGCCACAAGGGAAGGTCAATACTAGAGTCTGTTGCCTATCCCTTCTCAAACGGATCTTCTCGACCCAGGAGCTCATCAGGGTCTTCTGCCTTGCAGGCGGATTCTTTACCAACTGAGCTCCCAGGGAAGTCCAACTAATTCCAATAGTGAGAGTTTCACCTTCAGGACATAAGCAACTCCCAAAGTCCAACAGAGTCATTCATTCTGCAACACTGTCTAAAATTTGCCTGCTCTCACAAGAAATTCCAGTTATGGTTATAGTTCATTGAACCAGTTACGGTTCAGTGATTCCATCAGTTATCTTATCTAAAATAGTGATTACATTGTTTTTTCTAATTGTGCTTTTCTAACTTGATTATTTGTTTAAGATTTATTCTCCACAGAAGAACATTACTATGAATTTTTATTTTTAATTCCTGGTACTATAATCCAGCTGCATCATAATTTTAATGCTAAATTTGCTCTGTTTGTGGAGCATGAGAACTCCTGTAAGATTATTTTAGTATTATTATGACATATCCTCATCCTCTTTTTGAGTACATTCATTATTTTTAATTATTTTTATGCTATATATTTTCCCACCTTTTTAACTTTCAATTTTTCTGTGTCTTTGTATTTAATGTGTATTTGTTATAGATAACATATCATTTGATGCTGTTTTTTTAAAAAATTCATTCTGACGATCTCTTTTAATTGGAGTGCTTAGTCCTTTATACTTAATCTAATTATTTAACAGATGAATTATAAATTATATAATTTTAATTATATAAGTAGAATTTATACAATATATAATTATAAATTAATTAAAATAATTATACATTAATTAAAATTAATTATAATTTATATAAATTATGTAATTATAAATTTGTATCTTCTATTTCACTATTTGTTTTTGTTTTTTCCTTTTTGATTTTTATTTTTTGGTCTTCTTACCTTCTGTTGATTTAGGTAAACATATTTTATGGGTTTTTCTATGTTTATTAGATTATTAGTTATACCAATGTGATTCTTTTTTTACTATTTGATCTAGAGATGGAAATATTCATCTTTAATTTTTCACAGTAAATGGAAAGTTAGATTTGTTTGTCATGCTCTGTTCCCCACTCTGTCCTATACACTTATGCTTGCCATATATGATATTTGAAGCGTGTGTGTGTATATATATATATATATATCGGAGAAGGCAATGGCACCCCACTCCAGTACTCCTGCCTGGGAAACCCCATGGGTGGAGGAGCCTGATAGGCTGCAGTCCATGGGGTCGCAAAGAGTTGGACACAACTGAGCGACTTCAGTTTCACTTTTCACTTTCACACATTGGAGAAGGAAATGGCAACCCACTCCAATATTCTTGCCTGGAGAATCCCAGGGACGGGGAGCCTGGTGGGCTGCCGTCTATGGGGTCGCACAGAGTCGGACATGACTGAAGTGACTTAGCAGTAGCAGCATATATATATATGGTTTTTGAATTAAAATGAGTATCTTACATTTCCTATATGTTTACCATTAATGGGACCTTTCATTCCTTTCTGAAAATCTACATTTCAATCTCATATTCTTTACTTGAAAATTTCTTCTCAAGTTTCTCTTGTCTACTAGAAATGCATTTTATTAGTTTTAATTTATCTGAAAATGTCTTTATTTTGCCTTCATGTTTGAAGAATGTTTTCCCTGGATAAAGAATTTTGTGTTGATAACTTTTATTTCTTTCCGTACTTTAGAGATGCCATTGCACTGTCTTCTGACTTCAGTGGTTCTGCTGATGTCAACAGTCATTAAAGCTGTTGCTCCCTTTAATGTAACGCACTCTAGCTGCTTTCAAGATTTCTTCTTTATTTTATACTTTCAGTAGTTTGCAAATGGTGGGCCTAGGTGAGATTCTCTTTGTACTGCTTTTACTTGAAATTTGCTGAGTCCTCAAATCTGTCTTTCACCAAATTCAGAAAGGTTGGGGACATTATTTCCTCATATATATTTTTGTCACCTTCTGACTCTTCTCATTCTGGTATTCCAATTATATGTGTGTTAGATCATTTTGTATTGTTACACAGATCTTTTAGCTTCTGTTCTTATTTTTATTCTCCCTTTATTGATGAGAAAATTGATGCAATAGAAGCTACTCCAACATTACCAGAAGCAGAATTCTCCTGGGGGGTTGGGAGGGAATGTATGTTTTTAATGCATTTCATTTTTATTCTTGAAGGATACTTTGAGGGGCATAGAATTCTTGTTTAACATACAATTTCTTTCAGCATAAAAATAAGTATTGTTTTATTTTTTTCTGACTCTTTTTATTTTCTATTTAGGAATAAGTTTTCAATCTTATTATGGCTTTTCTGACAACAATCTCTTGCTTTAACTGTTTTGTAAAGGATTTTTTCCTTTGGTTTATTCTTTAGCTTTATTATTGTAGCATAATTATGCGTTTCTCTCTTTTTTAAAATTCTCTTTGAAATTTGTTCAGCTTCTTGACTCTGTACTTGATATCTTTCATCAGTTTTAGAAAATTCTCAAGCACTGCTTCTTCAGATTGCTCTGCATCATTCTCTTTCACCTCTCCTTTTGTAATTCCAATTAAATATATGTTAGACTTCTCATGGTATCGCCTCTGGCTCTTATTTCCTTTTTATTTATTTTTTCCTTATCATTATAGGATAGGATACCATAGGTCATGTTTTTGTATATTTTGTTTGATACATTCTCCATTACACTAACTTTTTCTTAGCTGATGGCAACGTGTTGAAAAACTTGCAAGAAAAGTTCTTAATTTCAGTTGCATTTATTGTTCTAGAATGTCCCTTTTTATTCTGCCATATTAATCTTTCAGAATTCTACTCTGTAAAAATTTCAGATCTTATATTTTTCTCTTTGTATGTAGACGTTATAATTATTTCACAAAATTATTTTAAAGGATGTGTCTTCCATTTTCATTTTTTGGAGCCATAGGGATCTGTTTCCACTGTCTTATTTCTGTTAGTTTCCTTTCATCTTNTCTACTCTGTAAAAATTTCAGATCTTATATTTTTCTCTTTGTATGTAGACGTTATAATTATTTCACAAAATTATTTTAAAGGATGTGTCTTCCATTTTCATTTTTTGGAGCCATAGGGATCTGTTTCCACTGTCTTATTTCTGTTAGTTTCCTTTCATCTTGTTTTCTCAAGCAATAAAACACAGTCTCCTCTCTTTCCTGTGCTAGGTACCATACTGAATAACATACATGACCACATTGATATTTATTTCAGTTATATCGTCACCTCTATTTTGCAAATGGGAAAACTGATGCTCAAAGACATCAGATAACTTCCCAAAGCCACACTTAATATAAGTCGATCTCCTGGAATTTAGACTCATATCTATCTGCCTTTAAAGCTAAATCCTGGGTTTTTACTCCATGGCTACTTAGGAGAGATTGAGCTGGTGAGATCCTATTGTCCCCAAACCAAACCAAACAATTGACAAGGATAGATATAGTGGTCAATTCCAGTGGAATCTTCCTTCTCACTTTTCCTTTGCACACTGAATCTGTAGCACTACACTGACAGTGAGCAGTTTTTGGTCTATGACATGGAGCTGGACAGCTGGCTCCCTTAGTGATGAGTGTAAAATAGGAGAAGCAGCAGTTTTAAGATCATTTTAGGGGGGCTTCTCTGAGATTTAGAGCTGAGCAATGGTGAGGTGCCTATCACCTTCTGCCAAGGCAGAAGGCAGCCAGGGATAGCTAACATAACAGACCCCAGGGCTTGCTCTACTGCTATACATTCCAAATCCTCTCTATATGTGTGCTTAAACACACACACACACACACACACACACACACACACAAAATAATAGATAACATTTATTGAATATTGTATAATCCACATGATTCTAGAACTTCACATTTATTAGTGTATTTTGTCTTATACCAATGTTATGAGGTAAATCATGTTATTGTTGACATTTTTACAAATGAAAAATTACATAAAGGTTATGTATCTTTTCTAAAATGGTTCAGCTATTCAGAATTATGCGCAAGACCCATTCAGACAGTCTCATTGTAGAACCCATAGTCTCAAACAGTAGTTAACTGTTTTGCTGGTAGCCTTTTGTGTTGGTAGCCTTTTGATGAGTGGAAAAGTATATAATGACCTAGAACTAAAACATAGGATGTGAACAGGAGATCTGACAGAGGTTAAGTTCTGGCTCAGTTGAGACTCAGGGGCCAGAAGCTGCAGAATAGTCAGTGGAAAGCCCTAGGGGTTGACTATGGATGTGAATGTATAGCGAAAGCAGGTTACACCCCAGCACAAAGCGAAACATTAAAATGGCTGGCACTAACGTCCATGGCTGCCAATAAAACGTGTGTCTATTCTAAGCTGCTTTTACTACAGATTTTAAATACACCATTTAATAGAAATTAATACCTTTACTCAGAATCTCTTATGCAACAATTCTTCCATATGTAGAAAAATGTGTCAGAAGAGATTAAAGTGTTTTATTTGTAAAGTATCTTAGGGTCTTGGCAATTTTTACCTTTATAAAAGATGCTTTTTTATTATTTATTCATTATCAACAGCTGAGTAATGGCAAAAATGTCCTGTGTGTGAGTTGAAGTTCCTGTTGTAAGCTGAGAGCACAGACTGCGTCCAGTTGGGGCCAATAGCCTCATGGCTGTTGCAGGGGGGCACCAAAATTTATGCCTTTGTCCAGAGCCAGCCTATGGAATCAATGACTGGATAGCTCAGAAAGCATCACTGCACTTGGCTTTATCATGGAGAAGCTTTGATGGGCCTCAGCCTGGTTGATGGTTGGCTCCCATGCTTTCGTTTCCCTGCCTCTGCTAGCTCTAGAAAATAGGAATTAACATAAAAAGTAAGCTGATTCTTATCTAAACTCTCAGGCCCCTCACTCTGCCAGACACATAGATGCCAGGTGGAGCCATGCTGGGAAATCTCGGCTGAGTGTCCTACACAATTTGGAGTCTGGTTTAAGACCTCTTCTTAGCTCTGAGTTAAACAGACCTTCGGGTGGAGATGTGGAGGTATGGACTGTGCTGTGGATGATGAGGGAAGCCATGTGATCCTGGAGGAGGAGCATTGGGCTGTCAGTCAGGAGATTCGAGTCTTGGCTAACTTGAATCTAAGCTCCAGGACTCCTTGAATACTGAACTATTGGAGCCCAAGGGACATCCCCTCTCTTGCCATCTGACAGCAGCAGAAAGTAGTGAAGGGCACACCCGTGAGACCCCAACAGACTTGAACAGCCAGACTGTGGCCATTACTTTTTTTATGGCTTTGGCCAAATCACTTGAGAGTGTTTCTATGTAAAATGAAACTGTTATTGTCTGCCCTTCACCAAGGGATGGCCAGCTGGGACACCATAGGACAACACTTCTCTGAGCTTTCGGCACGATCCTGGCTCACCTGCAGTGGACTCACCTGCATTATCCTAATGTAGTGCCTCCAAAATAAAAGCGCATCAAGGGAGCAAGAATGCTGGCTGAGTGCCAGCTGCACATCCCATTCTCTTCTTACAATTCTGAGGGGAGATGTGATCCTCGTTTTCCAGATGAGAACCTTGAGAGTGCATTAGGCTATGAGTGCAATCAGGACAGGGCAGATTATTTCCAAATCTCATCTCTAGCACACAGTAGGGTCTCAATGGGTGTCTGTCGGTGAAAGAAGGAACACACTGAGCCCACTCAACTGAGTCGGCTGCCACCTTTCTCCTTCCTTCCTTGGATGGTGAGGGCTGTGCAACCTCACGGCTTTTGTTCTGCAGTCACTTGTCATGGCGGGTGGTGGTGCCCCCTTTCTGACCTGAGGTTTCACAGTCACTGGTGTGAAAGCCAATCCTTTGCTGCCTCACTTTCTGGCAGGTAGGGACTGATGCCTTTTGCCATTTATGAAAAAAAAAAATGTAAATGGCCACAAAAGCTATTTTTATAATGTTTTTATCTATTCCGTGACTGACATCAATAACACATAACAGTTTCATTGACATTGTATCACATCCAATGGGCCCAGTGACCTGATTCAATGTCAGTGGAAAAGCCTCGTACATCATCNTCTCCTTCCTTCCTTGGATGGTGAGGGCTGTGCAACCTCACGGCTTTTGTTCTGCAGTCACTTGTCATGGCGGGTGGTGGTGCCCCCTTTCTGACCTCCTGAGGTTTCACAGTCACTGGTGTGAAAGCCAATCCTTTGCTGCCTCACTTTCTGGCAGGTAGGGACTGATGCCTTTTGCCATTTATGAAAAAAAAAAATGTAAATGGCCACAAAAGCTATTTTTATAATGTTTTTATCTATTCCGTGACTGACATCAATAACACATAACAGTTTCATTGACATTGTATCACATCCAATGGGCCCAGTGACCTGATTCAATGTCAGTGGAAAAGCCTCGTACATCATCTCTGTGGCTGAATTGCAACAGATCCATTATTGACGCTTCAACCCCAGAAGAGCCCCACTACCAATGCCAAGTCCATTTCAAGGGTTTGCCTCTTTTCTGAGCTTCGTTTCTCACAACTGTCTTAGTTCTCTGACCATGGACATCGCCCTGTAGCTCACTCTCTTAAAATGGTTCACTCTGACTTTGCTTTTAGACTTGATGATTCGTGATGAGTGGGGCAGGTATGTTCATGAAGCACTTGGCAGGGCACACAGTAGGAGCTTAACTTGTGAACAAAGAGAGAAAGAAGGAGAGGGAGAGAGGATGAATGGAAATCACACCTGCCTCTCAACTACAGGATACAGTAAGAGCTTCCTGCCCAGGGGTCCACGTGCCTCACAGCCCCAACTGAACTGACACATTAAGGGGTGTTTTGCTAGGGTCCTTGGAGTAATAAAGGTTGTTAGTAGGACAGAAAATAGCAAAGGTTTTAGCCTATTTTTGCAAAATACAAACCTAGAGAGAGGGAATGCTCTGATCCAGACCTTAGCCACAGAACCTGGAAGCTGGCCAGCTTATGGAGAAGAGAGGAAGCCGGCTGGCCAGATCCTTGTGCTGAGCACATGAAAAGGCCCCCAACCAGTGAGCCCACCCTTCTTTATCCTCATCTTCTCAGCCATGGAAAACAGGAATGAAGACTGACTCCACAGTCTTATGTGGATTTAAGCCAGCCCTCACTAATACTGCAATATATTTGTCATTTGCTCACTGGTAAGCCTGTTTAGTAGTCAAAACTGTAGAAAATTGAATATACACTCACTGTATAAAAATGATATGCTTGGTTAGTGATAGCTTAGAAGAAATAAGTACATCTATCATAGAGGAGCAGGCTGTCAGGTCTTTATATGTAAGAAAAATATTGAACACAAATGTGATAAATGTTGGGCACCATTTACAAAAGTTGTCCGACAAAGTTGGTTTGTAATAAGTTTTATCCAAGCAAAGGGGGAAAATGAATGGAGATGAAGGAGGCAACGGGGACCAGAAAGCAAGAGAAAATGAAAACAGGGGTGGAGAAAAAGAAAGAGGGAATGAAGAGCTCAGGGATGACCAAAGAAACAGGGACCACAGATGTTGCCCTTCTCTGACATCACAGTAGCCTCTGCCTGCCCGTCAATTCCCCGGCTTGGGAAAATTTGTTCCTCAGACAGAGGGGATAAATCTGCTGCAAAAGATTCCACATCACAGGAAATCGTTGATGAACACTCTTCCAAATCACCAGGAAAGGCACCTGGGCTGAATCTCGCCACGGCCCAGAGGGGAGGGGTAGGAAGACTGAGGTCAGCAAGGAACTGATGCTAAACTAGAGGGCGTGGGGGTGTATCCTTAAATCAGAAAGTGCCAGGTGAGGAGGGACTCAAAGAACATTGCTGAGTGCTCCGCAGGGACCTGGGACAGTAAAGGGGCCAGACGTGTGGCGAGAGACATACCTCAGGGACCTTGGGAGTGAGCAGGCTGGGTTAGCACTGCCCTCTGGTCTAGACACTGGGACCAAGGCAGGGTCCCTGTCTGGGGGTGGCGGAGGGGAGGTGGGCTTCGACATGGGAGGAGCAAGGAGGCCGCTGAGGCCATGGGTATCAGGTCAAGGAGCTGATGGGACAGCGCCTGAGCTGGAAGATGGCAGAGAAGGCAGAAGGTGCATTCCTGGAGGACATGGAGAGACAGGGCCTGGAGGCAGGAGTGCACAGCGAGGGCTTTCAGTGGGGGAAGAGCCCGTGGTTGATGTGGAGGGTGCTGTGTCCATTTTGTTGGGACAGAGGGAGGGTTCATTGGAGGGAAGGGGCTACAGAGATAAGACAGGTGGGAGGCTGTTTGGCAGCAGCTCTTGGCCTGTGGGTAGGGCTTGAAATCAAGTTCAAACTGGCTTCCCTGGGATCCAGTCAATATAGGGAGCCACTGAGGGCTTGGGGTTGGGCAGAGTGAGGAAGGAAGCCGTGAGGAGCAGAGCGGGTGGCTTTCCCTCTCAAGAGTGTAGACAGATCACAGCATACCCTCTGCCCTGTGGTCCTTCCTTCCAGGGTGCCTCTGCTCTGTCTGGGATCTGCACTGTGGGGAAATTCAGAAGGGCTGAGGGGAGAATGGCGACGGGACAGTAGGTGTGGCTTAGGACAAGAGAGGAGGGTGAGGAGGTCCTCTCACACGCAGGAAGAAGGGCGACAGGGGAAGGAGTTCTGTGACTTGTGTTACCTCTTCCTTCATCTCCTAGTAGTATTTTTTTTTTCCCCACTTTAGCCAACTCTTAGATAGATAGTGCTCACTACCTCCAGGAAATTATTTGAAACACTTTATGGATATTATTTCATCATCACAATAACTCTTAACAGTGGCAGGTACTATACTTAGCCCCATTTTACAGGCAAGGAAACTAAGGCAGACAGGAAAGAAAGCAACGTGTTTAAGTCACCCCACCAGTAAGTGGCAAGGCTGGCACTGGAATGGCACAAGTCTAAATATTGCTGCACTGGGTCACCCTCCTCCCCCAAGCCACCTCTCACAGAAACACCATTCCTTCTCTGGAGAGGACCCAGGTATTCAGAGAGTGCATTTTGACTGTCCTGTCTGTTCCTTTTTGGAGCTTGCCCTCACTGGAGATGGATAGATGATCTGAAAAAGGGAGAGAATGGGGCTGAGTTAAGGAGTGTTCCCCCATGGGAGACAGAAAGGCCAAGCTTTCACCAGCTTCTGCAGGTTTAAACTTTACAACTCTGGATTTGCCTTCACTGCTTTCAGCTTCACATTCCTCCTCATTTTCAGAGAAGCCATTGTCAGGGGGCAGCAAAATGGGCTCGCTTGGCCAGCATCCACTGTCGTCATAACTCCTAGCCAGAAGTATTCGTTTCATGAAAACTGAGCATTTACTGAGTGGGTTTGTCCTTAGGACTTCTTTTGAGCCCCTGATTCCAACCATACCTGAAATCAGCACCCTTGGACTTCTGCTCCTGTGATCCAACAGTTTTTTTTTTTTTCTTCACTTACTATACAAATGAGGAGACTGTAGACACCCAGGGAAATGTAATGGTATATTTATACGTACAAAACAAATGACAGAACCAAGACCAGAACTCAGGTCCCCTGACATTTCACCAGCCTCATAGCCAGGCCATAGTAACTGAGCTATCACATCCCTGAGGGTACTTGTTCACTCAGGGGTTGGTCTCCATCCTTCACAGCAATCGTTTGCCTGTCCAGCCCTACAAGATACAACATAGCTACTTCATACTCAGATGAGATCAAGACTTCCATTCTTAGGCTTGCGGAGTGATTGTGTGTATGCTCAGTTGCTTTAGTCATATCCAACTCTTTGCAATCCAATGGGCTGTATCCCACCAGGCTTCTCTGTCCATGAAATTTTCCAGGCAAGAATACTGGAGTGGGTTACCATTTCCTCCTCCGAGGGATCTTCCTGACCTAGAGATTGAACCTGCATTTCCTGCATAGGCAGGCACATTACCACTGTGCTACCTGAAGCTATATCGGAACTTGGCTAGGAACTTCCTAAAGGAGAATTTAGGCATCTTAGATTTTTCAGATCTGTGACCTAGCACTGGAGCTGAAGTGATGAGACGTGTGACTTAAGGCCTAGTTCTAGTTCTGCTTGATTACACACTAGCTTGCTGTGTGATCTTGAGCAAGGGCCCTCGCTTGACTGGGCCTGCAGAGGAATAAATGCCTTTTTTTCTTTCTTTTTAGCCTCCATTCTCCTCCCCCTCAACTAACAGTGCAGCTCTTCCCTTAGATACAAACAAGAAAAGTCCCAGCCTTGTACCTCATTGGCTGTGCCCCTCCCCACAAGACAAGGACACGTGGCTGAAGCCCATGCCTCCTTCTCTGGACCACACTAGCGATACTGACCTCCTGCCCAAATGATCCTGAAAGGCCACGTTTGCATTCGCCTCTGCCTCGGGTCCCACCTCTCAAGTGCAGACTGCAAACCCCAGTTGGAGTTACGGCCATGGGTCTACTGTTTATGAGTAGAAAAGACAGCCTGGCATGTAGGCTGGGTGTTCACTTGTGTGAATAGGAGGGCCTTAGGATGCAGGAGAGAGCAGAGTTGGAAAGGAAGTGGTCTGTAAGCTGGGAAAAGGCTTCTGTTTTGGTAGGGTAGAAATGAGTGTATTCTATTTGTATAAATGTCTACTTCTTCTTAATTAACTACATTAAAGCCATTGACTGTGTGGATCACAACACACTGTGTGATCTTATATTCTTAAAGAGATGGGAATGTCAGATCCCCTTACCTGCCTCCTGAGAAACCTGTATGCAGGTCAAGAAGCAATAGCTAGAATCAGACTAGAACCAAAATTGGGAAAGGAGTACATCAAGGCAGTATACTGTCACCCTGCTTGTTTAATTTATATGCAGAGTACATCATGTGAAATGCCATGCTGGATGAAGCACAAGCTGGAATCAAGATTGCCTGGAGACATATCAATAACTCATATATGCAGATGATACCATCCTAATGGCAGAAAGTGAGGAGAAACTAAAGAGCCTCTTGAAGGTGAAGGAGGAGAGTGAAAAAGTTAGCTCAAAACCCAACATTCAAAAAACTAAGATCATGGCATCCAGTCCCATCACTTCATGGCAAATAGATGGGGAAAAGAATGGAAAGTGACAGACTTTATTTTCTCAGGCTCTGAAGTCACTGAGGACAGTGGTTGCAGCTATAAAATTAAAAGATGCTTGCCCCTCAGGAGAAAAGTTATGACAAAACTAGACAGCATATTAAAAAGCAGACATCACTTTGCCAACTAAAGTCTATATAGTCAAAGCTATGGTTTGTCCAATAGTCATGTACATACAGGAGTTGGACCATAAAGAAGGCTTAGCACTGATGAATTGATGCTTTCAAACTGTGATGCTGGAGAAGACTCTTGAGAGTCCCCTGGACTGCAAGGAGATCAAACTGGTCAATCTTGAAGGAAGTCAACCCTAAATGTTCATTTGAAGAATTGGTGCTGAAGCTCCAATACTTTGGCCACCTGTTATGAAGAGTTAACTCACTGAAAGAGTCCCTGATTCTGGGAAAGATTGCGGGCAGGAGGAGAAGGGGATGACTGAGGATGAGATGGTTGGATGGTATCATCAACTCAATGGACATGAGTTTAAGCAAACTGTGGAAGGTAGTGAAGGACAGGGAAGCCTGGCATGTTGTAGTCCATGGGTTAGCAAAGAGTCAGACACTACTTAAGCAACTAAACAACAGCTACTTGTGTAGACAGAATTCCAAGGCATTTGGGAATTCTCAGCTCAAATCTGATCTGACAGGCTGTTATAAAACTATATTTATCCAGGTAGGAGGATATACCATGTTTTATTTAATAGTTTATAACTTAATTTATAACATTTAAAAATAGTGTACTCATATGAGGATTCCTTTAAGTGTTAGGTAGGATTGGATCTGTGACAGAACCCTTGGGAGAAATGTTCTGTCTCCGATTACGTATCATTTGAGGGATACAGAGAATCCAGATTTATTCCTCTTTTACAGAGAAGTAGCAAAAGATCCTTGAGGCCCTTGCACCAGAATCTTCCTTGTTTTGTCCTTTCAGGGATGAAGGTCAAGTATGTGACCGAAGCTCAACTAAACACAATTTTTCTTCCTAGACGTGGACTTGGAAGTTAATAGATGTAGGTGATGTTCACTCTAGCAGGAGTGGATCCTGGGGCTAAGTGGTCCCTGTTCTGTCTCCCATCTTGCTGCTCAGCCTTAGACTCCAGGCTCCTTATCCCATAGTTTCTGGAAGCTGCTTGATATCTTTTCTTTAGTGTTTAATTAGGTCAGTTTATTTCTCTTGCTTATTCTCAAAGATCCCTTGAGTATTTCAGACCTCAACTTTCTGTTCTGTCAATGATCTCAAAAAGTCCTTCCAGCTCTGATGTTCAGCAGCCCGTGTTCTAGAAGCTGCAGAAGCTACTCAGCTTCCTCCAAATGACAAGTTCATATTCGTAGGTGGGAGGTTTCTCAGCAAAAGATGTCCTTATAGCATGTAGATATGGTAAAACAACGAATAGGCTATAGCGTTGGTCTTGGAGGAGGGGGATGCAGATGCATTCAGGGATGTGAAGTAGACCACTGTTGAGGAATTTCTGAATTTGGCCTTTGTACCAACCTTGCTCTATATCCAACTTCTACATCCTCTATATCCAACCTTGCTTAATGAATTCTGGATGACCCTAATTCTCTGCCCACAGGTCAGGGGAATCCAATTTCAGCTGCATCTTTTCATTTGATGATCCAGTGCAGCTCAATCTAGCAAATTCAGATTACTACTATATGAATGCCCTGAAGGTCACTGGATCCTTCAGTGTGGGTGTGGATTAGCATCTGCCCTCAAGGAGCTTATAGGCCATCTGCTGCTTCACCAGGCTTTTCCAAACATCTTTTTTTCTTGTTCTGTCTCCTCCTAGCAAGAAAGTATTTGCACCAAGATTTACAACACACACATTTTAAGAATTCCAAAAATGATACATGATTTTGCAGAATTCATGCAACCAAACCTTGCACCTTTATTACATTTTCAGCCCCCCCACCCCCCACCCCGACTCACAAATGTGGAGAGTGATTCAGTAGAACTCCATTTGGCCAAGGCTAGAGTCGTGTCTAAAATACTTCTCTGAACTGATGGCAGACAAAAACCTTCTCACTATGCAGATCTGAGACTGCGTTCCTGGATTGTAAAGTGGCGGTGTTTTGTGTTGTAACCTCCAGTTCTTAACATTAGGAGGTTCTGAGAGGAGATGGGGCGGGATGACTGGCAGTGTTGGAGGGTGGGGTGTCTGGGGTCTTGATGCATTTGTTCTTTCATACACAGCTCACTCTGTTCCTAGCCCCCTTTACAGATGACAAGAGGTGCTAGACAGTGGAGAGTAAGATGCGTGGTGCTGCAGGAAGAAACTTGATATGGTGTAATTACTTCACATTAAAATAGATGGAATTTGGATATGAAATCAGAGCAGACCATATCTTACATGATCCTGAGAAGGGAGACATCACCTCACTCTGTGTGTGCATGTGCCTGAAAGAGCATTCTAGTCTCCAAAAATGGCACACTGGCCAAAAAGTCCAAATAAACACCTCATTGCTGGGAGTGGGTGAGGAGGAGGCTTTCACCATGACAGATGAGTGTAGATGTGAATCAGAAACCACACTCATATAAGCCATCTTTTGGGTTGAATTTTTACTCAAATGTGAGGAATTACGTTTCTCTTTTCGGAACCAAACTAGAGTGATGCTAGTTCCTTTTTGGGGGCCAAGAAAAGCAATTTCCAAAGACTTTACTGAATAATTGTGCTAGACTAGGTCAAGGGAGAATAGGTTACCACGTGCCCTAAGTAGCTTATTAGTTTATTTGACAGTGAGAATCAATTTTGAGAATACTGAGTATTATTATACATAGATCAACTAAGGATGTAAAAAAAATAGAGGGATCAGTTACAGGTCAAAAAACTCTTTGTGAAGGTATAACTTGAATTAAGCCTTGATGAGTGGATTCAACTAGACAAAGGAGTGGAACATGTACCATCTAGCTAGGAGTGAAAACAGCATGAGAAACACTTCAGAGGTAAGTCCTGAGACTGTATATGTGTGAATAGATGGGAGAAGAAAATGAAGGATGCTTTGGATGGTGTAAAACCAAGGGAGTTCAAATTCCAGACAGGGACTTGACTAGAATCTAAGGATTTCTTACTACCCTCATCAACCTTAAGAATCTCTGATCATAAAATATCAGGATAAAATAAAGGGCTAAGCCTCAGAGAGTGGGGTGGTGCCGTGGAGGTGGTGCACATGGGATTTACTGGAGAGGGTGTCAAAAGAGTAATACTGATCTGCAACTTTTGACTGAGTTTTGTATTTCCTTTTTGATAGCCTTTTGATCACAGCACCCGCCACGGGAGAGACAGAATAAAGCATTCTCGATTTCTCTGTGACCAATTACTGAATTTTTAGAAAAGAAGGTGTCACATTGGGTGTCCTGCCCACTGGACGGCTGGCTTTCTGTGAGTCTGACTTTGATTTTCATGATCTCTTTCCCAAGTGGCAGAGCACTGTTACCACTGAGGTGCACCTGTTTTAGTGAGTTTCTAAAATTGCCCTTAAAATACATCTAAATACATGAAAGTCATTCCTGGAGGTATGGTCATTTTGAACATCCTTTGCAACTGTAGAGCCGGAGGAATATGGACCAGCTAGTCAAACCTATGGTTTTTCCAGTAGTAATGTACGGATGTAAGAACTGGACAATAAAAAAGGCTGAACACTGAAGAACTGATGCTTTCACACTGTGGTGCTAGAGAAGACTCTTGAGAGTCCCATGGTCAGGAAGATCAAACCAGTTGACCTTAAAGGAAATCAACCCCGAATATTCATTGGAAGGACGGATGCAGAAGCTGAAGCTTTAATACTTAGGCCACCTGATGCAAAGAGCCAACTCATTGGAAAAGACCCTGATGCTGGGAAAGATTGAGGGCAGGAGGAGAAAGGGGCGACTGAGGATGAGATGGTTGGATGGCATCACTGACTCAAGGACATGAGTTTGAGCAAACTCTGGGAGACAGGTACAGGGAAGCCTGGGGTACTGTAGTTCATGGGGTTGCAGAGTTGGACATGACTGAGTGACTGAACAAGAAAATGAAGAAGGACATGGAAATAAAGCCCAGCCTGCTGATGCCATAACCAGCCTTTGCAAGCTGAGGTAACAGCTTAGGCTCCATCACTTTTCTTTACTCCACCTCACTGAGGTCTCTACCATATTTGACTGATGGCAAAGTGAAGGCTGGAGAGAGAGCAGATCTACGGAAGTCACTTCCTGTTCAAAAGAGCATCTGGCTAGAAGACCCTGATGTAGCCTCACTGCCACACTCATCACACATACCTGACACATATATATACACACAAATATTCTGCCCAAGTGCTGATGGAGACAATGGGGAAGAGGCAAAACTCACACTATCACCCAAACAGAAGGCAATACATTAATGCCAGTAGATGGAAAGAATTGTACCCAAGCAACGATGTCTTTAGAAATACAAAGAAAATTGGGACAAACACAATTATAATGATTTTTTAAAATTGATTTTATCTTTGTCAGATCAATAGGAAAAATAAGTGAGAAATTCTGAATAATAAACATCACTTTTTAGAGATTATGCCTTATTTTCTGGAACCCATATAGTGTTTATTAAAAGTTAATCTTATTAATCAACAAAAAAACACCAATACATTCTTAAAAATTAGAAGTTTATGTTTCATACTTAACCAAAATATAAAGTAATAATTAATAACATTTAGTAAAAATAACAATTGTCAAAAAATTAAAAGATTAAAAGAGTTAAATTTTAATTTATATTTATATAAAAATAACAATGAAAATCTATATATCACATATTAAAAATGATCAGTTTCAGATAAAAATTTTAAACATTGCATGTTTTCATTTTTGACAGAAATTTTGATGAATTGAATTTTAACTCAAAGACTTAGAAATATAACAATAAAAGATTCACAGAAAAAATGGAATCAGTTGGGACCAGAATTTAAAGGAATTAGAAAAAGTAAAGAGGTAGAATATATTGTGTATATGCACATATTGTGTACATCTGCATATATACTAATATTTTAAGATATTTTTTTCTTTGAAAGTTTTAGACATTGCAAAAATTCTAAAAATACATGACCCGTGCAAATTTGTGAAAAGAAAATAAAATTATTACAATTACAGTTAATTAGATTATTTTTCCCCAAATGCTAAAACAACTATACAATGATTGAAAATAACAGGAAAGGTGATTAGAATAAATTATGTAATTTTTTTTTTTAGAAATTCAACAAAATGACTTTAAGGTCTATAAAAGAAACAGTAAGTTAAAAAGTCAAGAAAAAATTTACATTCAGGAAGTCTTGCCATTTATACATTATATATCTACAATAATAAAATCAGTGTGGTTTGATTTGCTATGACAAAGCAGTGGATCAGAAGAAAAATTTCAGAAGCATGCCTAGGTTGATGTAATATGGAATTTAAATCTGTGGATAAAAGATAAATGGGTCATTCAGTGTGTTAGAACAATGGCCAACTTTTTAAAAAAAAAGATAATTTTAAAATGTAATCATAATCAATAATTCATACCAATAACCAAAGAAAGTTTCATGTAAGTAAAACATATAAATGTAAATAATGAAATCATGGAAGTAGTAGAAGCCAACCTGGCAAATGGGTGGGATGTTAATTCTAAAACATATAATATTTTATCTAGTTTGTTTTTCTGTTTTAACTACAGTAAATTGAAATTATATTTGCTGTATCAGTTCCACATATTAACTCGTTTGTGGTGTCTGCCTTTGGTGGTTTGCTTGGAAACTCACGTGCTTGCTTACATATGTACCTATGTGTGTGTTTGTGTGTGTGTGTGTGTGTGTGTGTGTGTGTGTGCATTCTAAAAACAAGGAGCCCATGAAAATCAACTAGTGTAATATTTAAGAACGCAACAGTGTAAAGCAATTATCCTCCAATTAAAAATAAGTTTTAAAATATTTAAGAATACAGATTCAGCCATGTGACATACTTAAAATCCAACTTTACATGACCTTAGGCAATTTAACCTTTTTATGCCCCAATTTTCTTACCTGTAAAATGGAAATAATATCATTACCTTTAGGGTTTCTGGAGGATTAAGTTAGTAAGCATACGTAAAGTACAGCAGTTGACAAATCTAAGCATTATATAATGCTGCTATTAAAATAATACTAATATACATTAAAAGATTATTTGGAACTGAAAAAAATGGCTAAAAATACACTAAAATAACTAAAATTAATTTTACATTTATTTGGCCAAAAATGCAGTTAAAATATTAATGTGTTCATATTTTTCACTTTTAAAAGTAGCAAAGACAAAAAAATCAATTCTAAAGTTAGCAAGTTGGCAGAAAAATAAATCGGTATCAAACTTCATAGAGCAATTTGGAAATATATACCAAAATATTATCTATATATATTTTATGATCTATACACATAGATAATATTTTAATCTAGCTATTTCTATCCAAGAAAATTATTATACATGGAGAAACATTCAGCTGCAAAGAAAGTCTTTCTAGTGTTGTTTAGAGAGGTGATAGAAGTTCTTTCTTAAATGCTTGATTAACTTCACCTCTGAACTNATCTATACACATAGATAATATTTTAATCTAGCTATTTCTATCCAAGAAAATTATTATACATGGAGAAACATTCAGCTGCAAAGAAAGTCTTTCTAGTGTTGTTTAGAGAGGTGATAGAAGTTCTTTCTTAAATGCTTGATTAACTTCACCTCTGAACTGGTGATCTTTTTGGAAAGGTTGTTAATTATTGGTTCAATTTCTTTAATGAATATAGACCTATTCATATTGGCTATATCCATGTCTGAGTTTTAATAGATTTGTCTTTCAAGGAATTAGTTCACTTCATCTAGGGCATCAAATTTATGGGTGAAAAGTTGTTCATAATATTCCTGTATTATGCTTTTAATATCCATAGAATAAGTAGTGTAGACCCCTTTTCATTTTTGATATTAGCAATTCATGTGTTCTCTTTTTTCTTGGTTGGCCTGGCTAAAGGTTTACAATTTAATTGATCTTTTCAAAGACAAGCTGTTGATTTTTCTCTATTGATTTCTCATTTTAAATTTCATTTATTTCTGTTCTAATTTTTATTATTTCATTTATTACCCTTACTTTGGATTTAATTTTCTCTTTTTTCCTAGTTTCCCAAGGTGGAAGCTCAGATTATTGATTTTAAGTCATTCTTCNGCACATATTGTGTACATCTGCATATATACTAATATTTTAAGATATTTTTTCTTTGAAAGTTTTAGACATTGCAAAAATTCTAAAAATACATGACCCGTGCAAATTTGTGAAAAGAAAATAAAATTATTACAATTACAGTTAATTAGATTATTTTTCCCCAAATGCTAAAACAACTATACAATGATTGAAAATAACAGGAAAGGTGATTAGAATAAATTATGTAATTTTTTTTTTTAGAAATTCAACAAAATGACTTTAAGGTCTATAAAAGAAACAGTAAGTTAAAAAGTCAAGAAAAAATTTACATTCAGGAAGTCTTGCCATTTATACATTATATATCTACAATAATAAAATCAGTGTGGTTTGATTTGCTATGACAAAGCAGTGGATCAGAAGAAAAATTTCAGAAGCATGCCTAGGTTGATGTAATATGGAATTTAAATCTGTGGATAAAAGATAAATGGGTCATTCAGTGTGTTAGAACAATGGCCAACTTTTTAAAAAAAAAGATAATTTTAAAATGTAATCATAATCAATAATTCATACCAATAACCAAAGAAAGTTTCATGTAAGTAAAACATATAAATGTAAATAATGAAATCATGGAAGTAGTAGAAGCCAACCTGGCAAATGGGTGGGATGTTAATTCTAAAACATATAATATTTTATCTAGTTTGTTTTTCTGTTTTAACTACAGTAAATTGAAATTATATTTGCTGTATCAGTTCCACATATTAACTCGTTTGTGGTGTCTGCCTTTGGTGGTTTGCTTGGAAACTCACGTGCTTGCTTACATATGTACCTATGTGTGTGTGTGTGTGTGTGTGTGTGTGTGTGTGTGTGTGCATTCTAAAAACAAGGAGCCCATGAAAATCAACTAGTGTAATATTTAAGAACGCAACAGTGTAAAGCAATTATCCTCCAATTAAAAATAAGTTTTAAAATATTTAAGAATACAGATTCAGCCATGTGACATACTTAAAATCCAACTTTACATGACCTTAGGCAATTTAACCTTTTTATGCCCCAATTTTCTTACCTGTAAAATGGAAATAATATCATTACCTTTAGGGTTTCTGGAGGATTAAGTTAGTAAGCATACGTAAAGTACAGCAGTTGACAAATCTAAGCATTATATAATGCTGCTATTAAAATAATACTAATATACATTAAAAGATTATTTAGAACTGAAAAAAATGGCTAAAAATACACTAAAATAACTAAAATTAATTTTACATTTATTTGGCCAAAAATGCAGTTAAAATATTAATGTGTTCATATTTTTCACTTTTAAAAGTAGCAAAGACAAAAAAATCAATTCTAAAGTTAGCAAGTTGGCAGAAAAATAAATCGGTATCAAACTTCATAGAGCAATTTGGAAATATATACCAAAATATTATCTATATATATTTTATGATCTATACACATAGATAATATTTTAATCTAGCTATTTCTATCCAAGAAAATTATTATACATGGAGAAACATTCAGCTGCAAAGAAAGTCTTTCTAGTGTTGTTTAGAGAGGTGATAGAAGTTCTTTCTTAAATGCTTGATTAACTTCACCTCTGAACTGGTGATCTTTTTGGAAAGGTTGTTAATTATTGGTTCAATTTCTTTAATGAATATAGACCTATTCATATTGGCTATATCCATGTCTGAGTTTTAATAGATTTGTCTTTCAAGGAATTAGTTCACTTCATCTAGGGCATCAAATTTATGGGTGAAAAGTTGTTCATAATATTCCTGTATTATGCTTTTAATATCCATAGAATAAGTAGTGTAGACCCCTTTTCATTTTTGATATTAGCAATTCATGTGTTCTCTTTTTTCTTGGTTGGTCTGGCTAAAGGTTTACAATTTAATTGATCTTTTCAAAGACAAGCTGTTGATTTTTCTCTATTGATTTCTCATTTTAAATTTCATTTATTTCTGTTCTAATTTTTATTATTTCATTTATTACCCTTACTTTGGATTTAATTTTCTCTTTTTTCCTAGTTTCCCAAGGTGGAAGCTCAGATTATTGATTTTAAGTCATTCTTCTTTATTAATATATGCATTCAATCCTATAAATTTTCCTCTAAGTACTGCTTTTACTGCATTTCACAAATGTTGATAAGTTGCATTTTCATTTTCACCTAGCTCAAACTATTTTTTAATTTCTTTTAACATTTCTTTGACTCATGTGTCATGTAGAAATGTACTGTTCCATTTCTAGATATTTGGGGATTTTCCAGCCATTTTTCTGTTATTGATTTACAGTTTAATTTCATTGTGGTTTGAGAGCAGACATTGTATGATTTCTATTCTTTTAAATTTGTTAAAGATATTATATGCTCCAGAATGTGGTATATCTTGGCAAATGTCCCATAGGAACTTGAGAAGACTATGTATTCTACTATTGTTGGATGAAGTAGTCTATAAACGTCAATTAGATCCAGTTGATTGATGGTTCTATTCAGTTTGACTGATTTTCTGCCTGCTGAATCTGTCAATTACTGATACCGGGGTGTTGAAGTCTATAACAGTGGATTTATTTATCAGTTTATCATTTTTGCCACATGTATTTGACTCACATTAAATATTGCCATGTTTTCTTGAAGAATTTATCCTTCGATCTTTACGTAATGCCCCATCTTTATGTCTGATAATTTTCCTTGCTGCGAAGTCTGTTTGGTCTGGAATTAATATGGTGATTTGATTTTGATTAGTGTTAGATATATTTCTTTCTCTATCCCTTTACTTTTAATCTAGTTGTGTGTCTTTTTTATTGAAAGTGGACTTTTTTGTAGACAGCATACAGTTTTGTTTTTATCCATTCCAACATTTTCCATCTATTTAAACCATTCACGTGTACAGTGGTTATTGATGTAGTTGAAGTAATAACTACCATATTTGTAATTTTAAAATTCTTATCCTTGTTCTTTGTTTCTTTGTTTCTCCTTCTACTCTGTCTGCTTTCTCTGGTTTTAACTGAACATTTTATATGATTTCACTCTGTCTCTTCTCTTAGCATATCAATCAAATTTTTTTTAGTAGTTGCACTAGAGTTTACAATATATTTATACATTTACAACTAATCTATTTTCAAATAACTTTATACAATTCCATGGTAAGTATAACTACTATATAAGTGTCCCCAATTCCTCCCTCCTGTTCTATGCAATATTATTGCCATTCATTTCCCTTATCTATAAGTTATAATCCCCCAATATATCATCAGTATTATTATTTTGAAAAATGTTATATATTAGCTCAATTAAGAATAAGAAAATACATTTTTAAAATGTTACCTTCATTTACTCCTTCTCTAACACTCTTCCTTTCTTCATATAGATCCAAGTTCCTGACCTATATAATTTTTCTTTCCTCTAAATTGGTGTTGTTTATAATAGGGAACATTTGGAACCAGCAGAAATGTTCAACAATTGGATAAAACTGTGGTAAATCCACGTGACGGTAAACCGTGAAGTTGAAAATGATTGTGAACCTGCGTCCTTCTCTTGTTGTCCCTCTCCTGGTAGTCTACTAGTTAATCATAGCTGAACAAAGTTCACTGGGAATAAATTACAGGCACTCACTGTTTCTTCTTCCTCTTGTACTTCTGAGAGTGTTTCCCACTCTTGGTGTAGGGAAAGGGACTGCGTGGAACGAGAAGAGTGCCCAGCCAGCTGCAGCACACACAGAGTGCAGATTCCTGGGCCTGGATGAGAGAAGCCCTGAGAGCAAAGGCCTCCCACTAAGGTTTGGGAATGTGGGATTAGTTGCTGGAGAGGGGGCTCTTTCCTTGACCTGGTGATTCTGAGGTTTTTACTAGAGGAGTTGGAATACGACTTACCACCCCCTCCCCTGCCCCACTGACCCCATCACCAAGCACCATCTTTGCCTGGCCCTCATTCAGAGAACTAGGCTTTTTATTTTCTCCTGCTTTCAAGAAAGGATAAGATCCCAAAAGCAGAGGAGGAAAGAGCATCTCTTTCTTCAGAATTTCAGTAGGCTTGGAAAATTTTCAATGCCTTTGGAAAAATTGCAGGACTCTAGGTACAGACAATATTTTAAAAGAAAACATTATGACCGAGAGTCTCCTCCCAAGTCTAGGAAAGGATTTCAGGCTGGAGTGAGGGCAGAGAGATGGAGAAATCCATGTTCCCTGCAGGGATTACTGTGACCTGTATCCTAGGCTGAGCCCCAGAGAGTGGAAAAGCAACCCAGACAAGTTTGTAGGAACTCTAAAGCCACGGTGGCCTGCACGTTTCCCTGGGAAGAGACTAGGAAAGCAGGAAGCTCAGTGGAGACAGAAATGCTTTGGGCAACTTAGTGAATTTTCCAGACAACGGGGAAATGCAGAAGAAGGAAGCTTTTCAATTTCGGTGTGTTCAAAGGCAGCAAGGAAATTGCTGGGTGAATTGTTCTAGGTCCGGGGATGTGAGACACCTTGTAGTGAGCGGAATGGACCAGTGATTCAGATTAGACATAAGAATAAGCAACCTGGTAAATGTCAGTGTGGTCAAATAACACTGATGTATTAAGCACCTGGGTACTAAATAAGCTTTAACACCTAGAAGCAACTGGTAGGAAAGGGCTTGGAGTAGCCCTTACCTTTGCTGAAGTTAAATTTCTCCAGCTGTGACAGAATGATTGCTCAGAATAGATGAAAATGGAATTACAAAAAAAATAGTTATGTTTATTAAACACTTGTGTTTGTGGACCAATATTCTTCTTTAATCATTTTATGGTAATTTTAGCTCCAGACTTCCTGAGGGTGAGGACATGAGAATGAAGAGTAAAGACAACTATCAGCAGTTCTTGGGTCTGAAAATACCCTCCCGCTAAGGGTTAAGGCAGGCCATTTCTTACCCACACTGAGGAAGCCAGCAGCCTTAATTGTAAATAAGGAATTAATGTGTGCATCAAAGACAATGTCGAGATTGCATAAAAAATGAGCAGTTCACACCTTTTTTTCAAAGTTAACTTTTCTTCAGCTTAAAAACCTGATAAATGATTTCAATTAACAGTTACAGAAAAAGAAAATTATATTGCAAATTCATGCAAGATCTTCCTACAAAAATCACTTGCCTAATTACACAAATCAATTCTTCAGACTGAGAATCCAGCCTCAAAATAGAAAGTATGGAAGTTTCAGCAGCAATTGCCCAAGTAAGGTGGGAACCTCAGGGTGGTCTGCTCTGGCTACTATTTCATCATGATAAACTGAGTTAAAGATGACAGAAATCTGGTCTTTCAGGACCCTGTGCTGCTCCATAGAAAACTCAGCACAGTGCCTTAGGAGGTGCTCCATATCTAGTTCTTTCTTCTCTCTAGGCAAAATGAATAATGAACTCCTTTAACCATGGGGAGTTACAGAACATGGGGAGTTAGCTCTGGAGCAACTGAGAATTTTCAAGCAGTACCAGACACACATGTGTATACGTTCAGTTACACCATGATCCAAATACACCCTCATTACCATTATTGTCATCATCACCATCTAGGGAACTTGTGGTCATTTGGATAGATCTTGATGTAGTAGAAAAGGATTTGGGGTTGGGAGTTCAGGATGCTAGATCGACTCAGACTCTATCTGCTTGTTTGATTTTGGCAGGTTGCTTCCCTGCTCTAGTACTCGCTTTATGCACGTAAATCTGAGTGGGTAGTCTATGGAGCAAGCATTTTCTTTTCAGCATTCTTTATTGTTTCACACTTGCCCCTACTTTTACAGTTTGTGAGTCTTTAAGGTATTTGAAGGTAAAGATCTTGTCTTGTTGGCTATAACATCCCTCAGAAGGTCTATCTGACCTATCTTAGGGTTTGTGCCTAATGTTGTTGAGTTAGAGTTTTGCTTTGTTTGCAGAAGGGTCTGAAAGAAAGAGAGAAGAGATTGTGGTATATGCTGTCCACTTAGAGGCATTGATTTCCCTCACCCTGTCCCCATCTCAAAGGAGAGAGTGTAGAGTCCTAGAATTTTGTTTTCAACTTCTGGCAAACACACGGGAGCCCCAGAGCATGTCTGTTTGCATTCAATAGCTCTGTGGTTCCATACTTCCCCAGAGAACTGATGTGGGGAAATTAACAAGATGGCACCAACCAGGTTCTCTCACCCCACACTCTCATGCCCTCTTGCCCCCTGTTCTGTGGACAATGACTTTGCACGGTTATGTAACAGCTGAGATCACATGTAGCACTGTGCATGCGCGTACAAGGTGCTTGCTTGGTCCCGGGCTACTGTGCGGTACATCTGTATGAGCTTCACCAGGCAAGCCCTGGCTGTTGCTGCACCAAGGCTACACTGGAGCGGCATCATGGCTATGTTATAGCCGCTGCTCTGGCTGCTGGGTCTGCTAGAAGAGAGGCTGTATTATGGCTGCCATGCCAACCAGGAGAGGATAAATGCGTCTGCAGTTCCTGTGGCTCCTCACATTTCCCTCCAGCCTCTTAGCTCACACCTTGCCTACCATGGGTTCAGCGAACAGTGTGCACAGTGAGACACAGAGAGACAATCAGCATCACAAAAGGATCAGCAATGCAAATAGGAATTGCTTTTATGTTTTATTCCTGAGTCTTGGCTGTGCCATGAAGGTGGAGTTGCCTCCATTTGCTTGATATTTAGCAGTGGCGCCACCTCACTAAGTCTACATCATTAATGCTCTTAATGACTAAAGGATGAACTTAGGACAGGGATTCTGCAAATGACCCCTAGGCCTCCTTGATAGAGATAACATTTTTGGCCCTAACAAACACAGACACAATAAAGCACACTCCAATACACAACAACAAAAAAAAGCATCCAGAAGAACAGGAAATAGCAAAGAAGGATGGAGAATGGAAAAGAAAGGGAATTTCCTAGAATACTCCTGACTGAAGAAAACTAAGGCTTTTGAGTACAATTCTTGGTCCTGAGCTTCTGGGGATCCCAGGAAACAGAGAGACCAGAGACATGCAGGGTCTCAAAACAATGTCACAGTGATGCATCAGGAGAAATGTATTTCTAGATCCTGGGTTTTGAAATGAGCTGGGTTTTAATGAAATGACCAAGAATCTTCTGGATCAGCTATTGCTACATAATGAATCATTCATGTTAAGCCTGTTAACGGATGAAACTAACAACCTAATTTTTAAAAATCTCTTTTGAGTATATAGGTGCACTAGGCAGTTTTGTTATCTGGGCCAGACCAGCTAACTTCAGCCAGGGAAACTCATGCTTCTGTGGTCAGCTGGGGGATCAGCTATGCTAACTGCTCCTAGCCTCAGCTGGAAGAACTTTTCTCTGCTGCATGTGGTCTCTCCTCTTCCAGCAGGCTAACTGGAGCCAGTCCAGTGGTTACTGAGTTCAAAAGGGACTGGAGAGGTACAAGAAGATTCTAGGGGCTAGACTTAGAGCTGGCACAGCCTCAATTTTTCAGCAGTCTCTGGGCCAAAAGCGAATCATAGGGACAGCCGAGAAGGGAGGAACAGTAGTCTAGCTCTTCATGGGATGACCTATGAAGTCATATCGCAAAACTCATGAACATAGACAGGTAAAGAATTTGGGCAATTTGGGCTACTTTTGTAATAAACCTACCACAGGCAAGACTCTGCCCACAATTACTCACATTTTTCCTTCATGCAAAGTACATCACACCCCTATGAGATCCCTACATCCCAACTCCAGTGGTGATATGATGCTTCAAGTCTAACAACTGTGATCCATTCAGCTCCAGACTCAAATCCTGTTGATCCTGAGACCAATGAACTAAAATCCAAATCTTCAGTCCTCACTCACTGTACATATGTTGAAATAAACAGTAAAACCACAAAGAACACTCATTCAAAAGTGACAAGAATGAGAGGTGTGTGGCAGGCTTTGGTCTACAGGAGTTCTGAAATCCCATTGGATAAATGGTTGGATGTGTTACCTGATGGAGTGATGTTTCTACTCCCTTGGAGTGGCTGCTCCACCCATTGGTTTTTAAAATCTTGGCTTAACTGTTTGAGAATTCTTCCTTTTCTGTCATCCTCTTTTGTTGTTACCCAGAGCTCTGTCATGTCCAACTCTTTGCGACCCCATGGACTGCAGCATGCCAGGCTTTCCTGTCCTTCACTGTCTCCTTGAGTTTGCCCAAACTCACTTCCATTAATTCAGTGATGTCATCCAACCATCTCATGCTCTGTTGCCCCCTTGTCCTCCTGCCCTCAATTGTTCCCAGCATCAAGATCTTTTCCAATGAGTCAGCTCTTTGCATCAGGTGGCCAAAGTATTGGAGTTTCAGCTTCAGCGTTAGTTCTTCCAGTGAATACTCAGGGTTGATTTCCTTTAGGATTGCCTAGTTTGATCTTTTTGCTGTTCAAAGGGCTTTCAAAAGTTTTCTCTAGCACCACAGTTTGAAAGCATCAATTCTTCAGTGCTCATCATTCTTTATGGTACAACTCTCACATTCATACATGACTACTCAGATAAGCAGATGACACCACCCTTATGGCAGAAAGTGAAGAAGAACTAAAGAGCCTCTTGATGAAAGTGAAAGAGGAAAGCAAAAAAGTTGGCTTAAAGCTCAACATTCAGAAAACAAAGATCATGGCATCCAGTCCCATCACTTCATGGGAAATAGATGGGGAAACAGTAGAAACAGTGTCAGACTTTATTTTTGGGGGCTCCAAAATCACTGCAGATGGAGACTGCAGCCATGAAATTAAAAGACACTTACTCCTTGGAAGAAAAGTTATGACCAACCTAGATAGTATATTCAAAAGCAGAGACATTACTTTGCCGACTAAGGTCCGGCTAGTAAAGGCTATGGTTTTTCCAGTGGTCATGTATGGATGTGAGAGTTGGACTGTGAAAAAGGCTGAGTGCCGAAGAATTGATGCTTTTGAACTGTGGTGCTGGAGAAGACTCTTGAGAGTCCCTTGGACTGCAAGGAGATGCAACCAGTCCATTCTGAAGGAGATCAGCCCTGGGATTTCTTTGGAAGGGATGATGCTAAAGCTGAAACTCCAGTACTTTGGCCACCTTATGCAAAGAGTTGACTCATTGGGAAAGACTCTGATGCTGGGAAGGATTCGGGGCAGAAGGAGAAGGGGACGACAGAGGTTGAGATAGCTGGATGGCATCATGGGCTCGATGAACATTAATGAACTCCGGGAGATGGTGATGGACAGGGAGGCCTGGAGTGCTGCGATTCATGGGGGTCACGAAGAGTCGGACACGACTGAGCGACTGAACTGAACTGAACTGCAAAAAAGATAGCTTTGACTATACAGACCTTTGTCAGCAAAGTGATGTCTCTGTTTTTAATATGCTGTCTAGGTTAGTCATAGCTTTTCTTCCAAGGAGGTAGCATCTTTTAATTTCATGGCTGCAATCACCATCCACAGTGATTTTGGAGCCCAAGAAAATGAAGTCTGTCACTGTTTCCATTTTTCCCCATTTATTTGCCATGAAGTGATGGGCCATGATTCTCATTTTCTGAATGTTGTGTTTTAAGCCATTTGTTTCACTCTCTTCTTTCACCTTCATCAAAAGGTTCTTTAGTTCTTCTTCACTTTTTGCCATTAAGGTGGTATCATCTGCATATGAGTTTATTCATATATCTCCCAGCAATCTTGATTCCCACTTGAGCTTCATCCAACCCAACATTTCACATCATGTACTCTGCATATATGTTAAATAAACAGGGTGACAATATACAGCCTTAACATACTCCTTTCCCAATTTGGAACCAGTCCATTGTTTCACATCCAGTTATAACTGTTGCTGCTTGACCTTTATACAGGTTTCTTAGGAGGCAGGTCAGGTGGTCTGGTAGTCCCATCTCTTGAAGAATTTTCCACTGTTTGTTGTGATCCATACAGTCAAAAGCTTTAGTTTAGTCAATGAAACAGAAGTAGATGTTTTTCTGGAACTCCCTTTTCTATGATTCAATGGATGTAGACAAGTTGATCTCTGGTTCCTCTGCCTCTTAAATCCTGCTTGTACATCTAGAAGTTCTCAGTTCATATACTGTTGAAGCTTAGCTTGAAAAAATTTTGAGCATTAACTTCCTAGCATGTGAAACACAAGCAATTGTGTGGTAATTTGAATATTTTTTGGCATTTGCCCTTCTTTGGGATTCGAATGAAAACTGAATTTTTCCAGTCCTGTGTCCACTGCTGTTTCCAAAATTTGCTGGCATATTGAGTGCAGCAATTTAACAGCATCAACTTTTAGGATCTGAAATAGCTCAACTGGAATTCCATCACTTCTACTAGCTTTGTTCATAGTAATGTTTCCTAAGGCCGGCTTGACTTCACACTCTAGAATGTTTGGCTCTGGATGGTCATCCTCTTTGGTTGTTTCTAAATTAAGTCATCTGCCTTGGCAGCAAGTTGCTTTCTTAGCCTCCTTCTTGACTGTATGAAGTTGGAGGCAAAGGAGTTTTTAAAATTTTTAAAGAAATCTCAGTCTTTTTATTACACAGGAATAGCATTTGCCAATTCAATTGGCTCTACACTTTGTGTGCTTTCTATGTACCCAACTATTATTTGTTCTCTGCATTGAAAGCCACAATTAAAATAGCTTCTAGACAGACCTCACTTTTTGAAGTCACTTCTGGTTCAGAGTTTCGCTTTTATATTCTTAAGCTTCCCTTTAGCCCAGTTGAGAAAGTCTATACAAATTTAACACTCTTGATTTTATCTTTGTACTTATGGCTCATTTTATTCATTTTTAAAATTAGTATACAACAAAAATGACTTTTATTGTATGCACAGTCCTTTGAGTCATAATATATGGATAGATTTGCATAATCATCATTACTGAGAATACAGATAACCATCCCATCACCCTAGAAACTCCTCTGTGCTGTCCTGTTAGAGTCATACTTTCCCCACTCCTAACCTATGAGAACCTTGGATCTGTTTCCCATCACTATATATTGAACTTTTAAGATGCCACACAAATGGAACCCCATATAGAATACAAGTTTTTGATACTAGACTTAGTTAGCATGCTGCTGCTACTGCTAAGTCGCTTCAGTCGTGTCTGACTC
>SJYV01018417.1:0-43300 GCA_006410875.1 Neotragus pygmaeus
AGATTCCACTCGACACCTAATTACTGTGATTATTCATAATGTTTGAGGCAAAATTTTAAATTTGGTAAAATATAAAGAAATTTTAAAATAGTTTTTAATCCCACCATGAAGAGATCACCTCTGTGTACACCTCAGTGTCATTTTTCTTCTGTGTTCCTCACTAGTATGCTATATGTGAGTGTGAGTATTTTTGCAGAATTAGGGATATATTTTAAATGATTATATCCTATTAATAGTTATTGGGGTGACTGAAAAGTTTGTGACATCTTACAGAGAAACCTGAACAAACTTCTTGACCAACCCTATACTTAATATTTTGCTGAGGGCAGTCTCGCATGTTAGAAGTCTGTGGAAATGTGATTTTTAATGGTCATCTAAGGTTCTGTGGATGTTCTGTGGCTTTTTTAACCAGTTTGGACACTTGGTTATTTACACTCTGCACTCCTACCCTTGTTATTCGTGAGCATCCTTGTGTTTTCATCCTAATCTTGGGAGAGTGTGCCTTTTTGTTGGAGGGAAGAGGTCGGGGGAGGGAAGGCCTCCAGAGAAGAGATGGCATCTTGACTGGGTTCTGAAGGTGGGTGGGGGCCAAACACTTGTGTCAGGCTGACTGGGGTGCATAAGATGCAGGGTCCCTGACACTTGAGCTGTAGGAGTAGGGCAAACTTGACTTTTTAACTCATTTTGGACAGAAGGTCTGTGAAAGGAAATGGCCTTTGCCAGGCACTGAGCCCCCTGTCCCAAACACTGTGGGGCCACTGGTGTGTATGTGGCTTCTGAGCTAGTGGGTTTTGCCCAGCTCAGTTCAGTTGCTCAGTCGTGTCCAACTCTTTGAGACTCCATGGACTGCAGCATGCCAGGCCTCCCTGTCCATCACCAACTCCCGGAGCTTACTCAAATGCATGTCCATTGAGTTGGTGATGCCATCCAACCATCTCATCCTCTGCCATCCCCTTTTCCTCTTGCCCTCAATCTTTCCCAGCATCAGGGTCTTTTCAAATGAGTCAGCTCTTTGCACCAGGTGGCCAAAGTATTAGAGTTTCAGCTTCAGCATCAGTCCTTCCAATGAATATTCAGGACTGATATCCCTTAGGACTGACTGGATTGATGCCATTGCAGTCCAAGGGCCTCTCAAGAGTCTTCTCCAACACCACAGTTCAGAAGCATCGATTCTTTGGTGCTCAGCTTTCTTTATAGTCCAACTCTCATATCCATGCATGACTACTGGAAAAATGATAGTTTTGACTAGATGGACCTTTGTTGGCAAAGTAATGTCTCTGCTTTGTAATATGCTGTCTAGGTTGGTTATAGCTTTTCTTCCAAGGAGCAAGCGTCTTTCAATTTCATGGCTGCAGTCACCATCTGCAGTGACTTTGGAGCCCAAAAAAATTGTCACTGTTTCCACTGTTTCCCTATTTGCTATGAAGTGATGGGACCAGATGTCATGATCTTTTATGTAGCTTCAGTAATTTAGACCTTTATGTAGGTATGAAGTGAAGTGAAAGTCACTCAGTCGTGTCCAACTCTTTGCTACCCCATCAGCTATACAGTCCATGGAATTCTCCAGGCTAGAATACTGGAGTGGGTAGACTTTCCCTTCTCCAGGGAATCTTCCCAGCCCAGGAACTGAACCCAGTTCTCCCTCTTTGCAGGCAGATTCTTTACCAGCTGAGCCACCAGCTGAGCTGGTTTTTGCCCAGCCCACAATATAATGTCCTCTCATCCCAGTTAAAGCCAATGCAAGCTTCCATACATATGTACTGTGACATATATAGGTCTGACGGAGGGACCAACCAGAACTCCACTGCAGGCAGAGAGAAAGAGCAAGAGAAAATGAGAAAATCCATCCATCTGTAGCATAGCTAGATCTAAATCTATCCATCACCTGCAGACAAGCCATCCGACTTCTCTCACCAGGTAAATATGAATCCCTAAAAATCATTTATCTTGTGTCACTTTATTTTCAAGACTGAATCTTCCAGAACATCTAGGCCAAACGCCTCATAATGCATCCATCCCACACATCCCACATCCCATGCTTTCTCCCCAGATAAGCAATGTACAGACTGACCTACTTCCATTCTCCTTCCTCCCCAGGAGTGAAGTTCTTTTTCAGAGTATACAACGAACTTTGTCATTCCTCCTCCATCCTGTGCAACTCTACCCCTGCCCCCTCCTTGAGGAAACAGCTGTGACATCAGAAAAGTTACCCATAATGGGCTAAGTAGTGTCCCCTCCAAACTCATGTACACCCAGGACCTGTGAGTATGACCTCATTAGAAACAGGGCTTTTGCAGATGTAATCCGTCAAGATGAGGTCATCGTGGGGGATGGTGGGCTTCAGTCCAAGGACTGATGTCCTTGTGAGAAGAAGGGAATGTGGACAGAGAAGCACGAGGAGAAGGCCATATGCTGACGGAAGCAGAGATGGTAGTGATGCATCTGCAAGCCAGGGAACGCCAAGGGTTGCTGCGACCACCAGAAGCTAGGAAGGACAGATGGAGCGGAAAGTCCCTCAGAGCCTCCAGACTGACCCAATCCACCTGACACCTTGACTCTGCACTTCTTGCCTCCAGAACTGGAAGAGAAGAAATTTCTGTTGTTTCAAGTCACCAACTGCATGGTAATTTGTTACAGCAGCCCTAGGAGTTAATTCCCCTACCCTCTCTCACCCCTCCCTGACCTGGCCACCAGTTGAAATGGGCAGGGGAGACCCAGTGCCTCTTCTTTGGCAGCAAAGCAGGGAGCGTGGCACACAAGGAGGTGCTTGGGCACGGCCCCAGTGCTTTCGGACCAGCTGCAGCATCTGCAAAGGAAAGAATGCTGGGCTGGGGGTCGAGAGTGGGTCCTAGTCCTTCCTGGTTCGCTAACTTGCCGTGTGATTGCTCCCCAGGCCTTGACCTCCCCACCTGTAAAATGACCCCCTTGGCTGCTTTTAGGTTCCAAGAGAGGTATTGATTCTGTCTGCTGTTCATTTATTTGTACACGAATCAAACTTGAATACAGCGTTGTTTTAAAAATTCTAAGAACTTAGGCAAAACTGCAGCTCCCCCTCCTTGACCACAATAATTCTAGTCTTTTCTCCAGAGATGATGACTGACTGCCCTTAGTGTGTGCTTTTCTAGGTAGTTTTTCCTGTGCATGTTTGTACAGTAGAAATCGTTTATTTTGCTATTGATATTCTACCAAATGACTTCCCACCTTTGTTGGTAAATACCTACTTTGTTTTTTTAAGCAGATGAGTGGCCTTGCATAGTGTCATGTATTGATATGTTAGTGTGTGGAGCCAAATGCCCCGCTGTAGATGCGAGGCTGGTTTCCAGTGTTTCCCTGTTCCAGTGTTTCCCCAAGCACCCTGCAGGGTGCTCACTAACGGGTGCCTCTCTCTCAGCTGGCAGCTCTGAGGCAGGGCGCTTGCTGCCAGTACTTTGCATGGTGGCTGCTGGGCTATGTCCTCCTCTTCTCTAGGCACTCCAGTCCCCCCTTTTACAGCTTCCCCACAGGGGCTGCTCAAGAACAGAGGGTGGTCTGAAGGGTTCGGGACACTCCCCCCACGGGCCCTCCTGAGCAAGTACCCCTCCTGCCTTGTCCTGCAGAGAAGCCCTCTGCATGAGCGGGTTGAGCACTGAGTGTGTGCAGCCACCAACCCTGCTGTGCTGGGAACCAGCAAGCGTGACAGGACTGATAGAGGGTGAGGTGTCAGAATGACCTCACTCTGCCGCTTCTCTTGCGTCCATAGCATATCAAGGCCAGAAGGGTCATGATGTATTCCATTGCCCAACTCCATGCCAGAGAGAGGAGGAAACAGAAGCCCAGAGAGGAGAGGGTGCTCCCCCAAGGTCACACAGCAAGCGAGTAGTAAGTCAGGGCCCTGACTCTGGACTCGCACTGTGGGGTTTGCCGCTGGGTTGGCGAGACAGGCGGATATCCGGCCGTGTCTGCGTCCTCAGCCTGTCTCTTCTCCCACGTGGCCACTAACACCACTTTCTGTCTTGCTCCTTCAGGGTCCTTCTCCCTCATCGGCTGACCCAAATGCCAGAAATGCTGCTGAGTGCTTCTGCCAGCTCTAGCCCCTCTCAGGAGATCAGAGCAGGCAGACCCATGCGAGGCTGATACAGGACAGGAGAAGGTGGGCTGTAGGGAGGAAGGAAGGGCTATGGTGTATCGGAAACCCTTCCCTAGGCCTCAGCCTCTCATCCGTGCAGGAGGGGCTGGGCCCTGTGCTCACTGTCTGGCGTGGGCAGTCTCAGCAGGTGCTTGGGGGGAAGTGGTTCTGTCCTCCCCTGAGACCTTTCATCACCTGGTAAGATAGAAGGGATAGAGACCACATCCGCCCCTGACTCGGGGTGTTCTGGGGGCATTGCAGGTGTTCAGAGAATAGACAGGGCCTCCTGACACTGCCGGGAAGAACCTGCGGTTGCTCCTGCCTTTCACTGGGCTGTGTGGTCACGTTACTGTGTCCCCAGGCAGGTACTGGGTGATGTTTGACGCTGTAATGTGTAAAATGAACGAGTCAAAGTCAATCTTTAGTTGTCCTGGCCGCGTGAAAATAAAATCACGTCCAGGCATTGCTTGGCAAAATACTTCTGCCCATCTTAGACATGTGGAAGCTGAGGCCAGTGATTGTGGTATTCTTACTTCTGAGCCTCTGTAGTTTGGGTGTGAAGGCTAACATTTCTCAACAGCTCTGAACATTGAGGCCCCGCCTTTCCTCCACCTCAGGCCCTGGGTCTCCGCCCCACCTCCTTCCTGCCTCTACCCTCAGCCAATGGGCTCTGCCTGTGGTTGTTCAGATCCGAAACCAGTGGTGCCAGGGCCCCACCCATGCGTGAGTCCTGACACCGGAAGGCAGCTCTGATGTTGCAAAGGAGTGTGACCTGAGTCCCTTGAGGCTCGGAATTCACTAAATGTTGGACTGTTTGGATCAATCTGGCATATGCCCGAAGGAAGGGGAAGGGCTCCGCCTTGAGTCTGGACTCCCAGGAGGCTCTGATCCTGGTTTGTGGCCCCTCTGACAGGCCCTGCCCACTCCACCTCTGGGCCTCAGTTTTTCCATCTGGAAATAGAAGGTGGGGATCGGATAAGCTGTTTCCAGGGCCCCTTCCAACCCTGTCTTCTGGGTCCCAGTAAGCCTTCCATAGCCAGGGAGGGTGTGACAGAACTACACAGCCAAGGGAATCCAGGTCTGCAGTTTATGAGGACAGTGGAGGAGCTTGGTGAACTCTCCAGGGTCCTTTGATTATGAAATTCTCCAAGCTAGTCAGGGATAATGAGGCCATAAATCACACCACTCAATCAGAAACGCACAATGCCTGAAGGGCCATGAAAAGGATGGCATGATGGTCCCTAAAGCAAGGTGAGACCCAGTGTCTTCAGGAAAGGCTGTGCCATCCTCAGGGTTTGACTTCCATCCTGGTAGGATCCCAGAGGGAGAGAATAGCTGGGCAGCTTCTATCCAAGTTGCTTCTGCCTTCCTCGGTCTTTCATGGTGAAAGAAATTCCCAGCTCAAGTTTGAGGGAAGTCGATACTTTAGTATAAGACTATGAAAATTCACCCTGAATTCAACTTGAATAATACTCAACAGAGCCCACTGAGACGCTGTTACTATTGGTGGGTTTTTACACCACCTGCACTAGCTAAACACTTTGTTTAACAGAGATATTTACTTCTTAAATGTCAAGGATATCTTACAGAATTGGATTGTTGGAGTTGATTGTTGGAGTTTAGGGGCCTCTGAGATCAGTCAGTCCAACCTGCAAAATGAAGTTTGCTTCTTGCATGCTACCAGTGATGGAGAGCTCACTACCACCAGCCCACTCCACCCTCCAAGACAACAGCCTATCTCTGGGACCATTCTGAGTTCCTTCATGTTGCACTAAAACTTCTTGAAACTTCTAGTCCTTGGTCACCATCCTGTCCTCTGAGGTTGTGGACCATACACTAGCAGCCTTTACCTCATGGTGGTCCTGCGGAGATTTGAAGCCAGAGTCCAGAGTCTTTGTTTTTCGCGTTTTTTATTTTTCGAGGCTGATCAACCGTTACCAGTCCCTCCTGTTAATTTACCCTCCAAAATGCAAGCAAATCTGAGGGGGTCTTGCCAGGACCAGTCCAAGCTTGCTGCTCTCCCAGCCGCTCTGGGTGCTGTCCTTTCGCTCTGCCCTGACTCTGTGTTTGAAACCATGTTCTGCCACAGACCAGGTTTACCTCCAGTTGACCCCAGAGCAGGGCTTTGGTCTTCTTGACAGCGAGGAGCGGGGCCCTAGAACTGTGCACGTTCCGAAGATGGAGAGGCCCTGTTTCCAGCCCTACTTGTCAAAGGGCTGCCCTGGAGCCCATAAGGAGTGAGGAGAACCTCTGTTCCAACCCTGACCCATCAAAGAGGGTCCCGAGAGGGGACAGCACTTCCCTAAAGTCACACAGTGAGGCTGAGACTTGGGTGTGCTGGCCTCGCCCTCCTCGCAGGTCCATTCTGCGCTGCTGGCAGCCACCTCATAGTGCTCTTCTCCCAAGTTTCCATGGACACAGGGAGCCTCCAGCCCTCTTCCAGAGCTCAGCCGGATGACCCTCCAGCCTGGGGCCTGCCCCACTCTGCTTTTGGACGGGGAAATCCTTGTGGCCCCCTCCCAGCTGCCGTCCTCGCCCACTGTAGAGTGAACTCTGCTCCTGACCTCTGAGGAGAAAGCAGCCCAAGCCCCGCCGTGGGAATTTCCCATCAGTAGTTGCTTATTGATTCCTGCTCGGGTCTGGGCTATGCGCCTTCAGGATCTCAGGATCACCTGGACGCGGTGGTAGATCGGAGCTTCCCAGACCGCACATACACCCTCAGATTCTGTAGGCCCAGAACTGGGCCCCGGAGCTATGTTAAGCAAGTGCTTCAGGTGGTCCTGAAACAGGAGACCTTCTATTAGGCCTCAAAATCCCTAGAAATACTGTCTGGGCATCACACAGGCATCAAATCCAAAGTCAATTTCAAAATTGGTCCCTGTCCTCAAGGAGCCCCCTTGGATTAACAGGAGAAGCACGGGTACCTGGGGAACTAATTGCATGGGTGTTTGAACGGACTGCTGATAGGAACTAACTCAGCCCTGGGGAGAGACCAAGGAGAAATTATACATGAGCTGGGCCTGGAAGCCTGAGAAATTATCGACCATATGTCATGCTGGGATGGTTTTGAGCAACTTGGGATGGTGTTGAACACATGGTGTGCGTGTTGGGGCCAGGAGTACAGTAGGCTGTTTTTGGTTTGGTTTTGGCCTAGCAAATTGATCAACATTAAGAAAAAAAAGACACTAGTCCATATCAGCAGAGTTGCAGTAAAACTGGCCTTCTGTATGCTACTAGTGGGTTAGTTAATTGGTAGAGCCTTTCTGAAGTGTAGAGACAGTAACTTTAGATGTGTAAAAGTCTTACAATCATTATGTTCCCTAAGGCATGATTTGAAAATTTAAAAACGAAAATAATGTAAATATTCAACAGTGGAAAGTGAAAGTATAAGTCACTCAGTCGTGTCCAACTCTTTGCAACCCCACAGACTCCACAGGCTCCTCTGTCCATGGGATTCTCCAGGCAAGAATACTAGATTGGGTTGCCATGCCCTTCTCCAGGGGATCTTCCCTACTCAGAGATAAAACCCAGGTCTCCTACATTGCAGACAGATTCTTTATCGTCTGAGCCACCAGGGAAGTCCATTCAACAATGGATTGTTGATTAAATGATTAAGTTCATCTATAAGATATCATACTGAAGTCATTAAAATTAATTACAAAATATTTAATGCCATATAGTAAATGCTTCTATTTGAAAAAATGAGATGTAAGGGAATATATATAAATTCCAAAAGTGAATAAATGTATATTCTTTATTACCACTATATTTAGAAAAAGATGTTTACCAATATTTAAATGTTAATAGGACAGTAGCATGAGGACTATTATAATGAGTCTTTTTTAAAAAAATTATTTTTAAAATATTTATCTTATTTTTCAAATAGTTATTTATTCGGTAGAGTTGGGCCCTAGGTGTGGCCTGTGGAATCATTGTGGGGCTTGAGCTCTCCAGCTGGGATGTCCCACGTCCCTGACATTGCAGGGAACTGGACCCCCAGGGATGTCCTAAGATGAGTCTTGAATGCCTTGATTCTGGGTGGTTATCCTGGGGGCAGAGGTGCTGTCAGGATCTGGAGACTCAAGCACAAGGTCATGTCCTGCCTAAGGTCTGGAAGCTGTTAGTGGAGAAGTTTTTCACCTTCCACGGTGGTTGTTTGGGAGAAGTTTCTCATGAGCTTTATGATCTTATTTCAGGTAACCTGAGGCCAATGACAGCCTAAGCGGCCTAACAAAGCACTGTGGCCTTAGATCCTGCCATGCTTTTTCAGATATAAAGTGATAAAAGTCGTCATGCCGTGTTTGAGCTGTTAGAATTATGGAGTTATCAGTGCTTTATCTTAGCTAATCCTTAAAATAACCTTGTGAGGAAATCAAGGCTTGGAGAGGCAATGTGGTCACACAGTGTTAAATTTAGGGTTTGAATCCAGATCTGGGTGATTTTAGAATCTAAGAGTTGTTTGTTTGTTTTTTCTTTTCCTTTGCTGTGTTGTGTGGCATGTGGGATATTAGTTCTCCAACAAGGGATGAAACCCATGCCCCCTGCATTGGAAGCATGGAATCTTAACCACTGGGCCACAGGGAAGTCCCTAGAATCCCTGAGTTCTTAACAATACTGTTCTGGTCTCTACTCTTCTGAGACCTGGTTCTCATGCTGATTTTGACATCCAGGGCACATATGACTGTGTCTTACTTCCCTGAGCTCCAGTCTCCTCCCTCGTAATAACGCTTATCTCTCAGTGCAGTTGAGAAGAGCTGAGATCAGACACTTGGAGTGTGAATGCTGTGGGCATTGCTGAGTGAAAGTAAGAACGCCTCACACCTCCACTGCAAAGGAGAAAGCGGGAGCCCAGAGGAGGGAAGAGATTTGTCCAAGCTTGTAGAAGAGCTGGAACTGGAATTCTGGAAATCTCACTCCCATAAAAACATTGACCAGATTAAGTGTAACCTGGAGTGGCAACAGGGACAAGACAATCAACCGTTGGTGTTTGTCTGGCTCCTTCCTCCAGCCCAGGGGGAGAGGCTGGCTCCTGTCATTTCCCCAGAGTCCTGTGCTGAGAGCTTGTTCCTGGGCCAAGCGTCCTTCCCCTGTGTGGGAAGGGACGAGACTTCACAGGGTGGGTGGAGGAGGGTGGCTGGATTGCCAGCCACTGAGCAGATCCTGGGGACCAGGACCTGGGGGAGACACTGTTCCTTGCTCAGTGTGCCAGGCTCAGTTTGCACCAGGCTCTGTGGTGGGCACTGTGGGGCAGGAGCAGAAGGTTCTAGAAGCCTTCCCCTCTCATCTATCCCCAACCAGAACTATGCTTTCCAGCAGCATTTCATTCATTCTCAACTTCAGAAAATTGTTCATAATTTTTATTCTATTAATCACTTAATCTATTATCACAGTAAAAAGTAAAGGTTTTTCTCTTGCAGTGGTAATTCACAGTTGAACACTTTCAAAGGGTTTTCATGAGCTGACTTATTTAAGTGTTTTCTAAAATGAGGCTTAGACTATCTTTTTTTTAAATCAGAAAACTTTTTTGAGGTACAATTGAAAAATAACATACCATTTCAGATGTACAACCGAATGATTCAATATTTGTACACATTGTGAAATGATCACAGTAAGTCTAGCTAACATTTTAAAACATTTTGAAAAGTATACAAAACGGCTTAAATTTTTTTCTACCCCACATCTTGGTCCAGTGACCAGTGCTAGATTTTGACCAACTTTTCACCTCTCTGGGGTGAAATGAGAAAATTAAAGATATTCATTGTGTGTAACTTTGAGAAAGATGTTATTTCTCCTTTCCTGAAAGAACTATCTCGAGCTTTTTAGTATATTTTGAACGGTTAAAATGTCTTCTATTTTATGAAATGATAATGGTAGTCTGCAAATTATTTTTTTTCAGCATTCTTGCTTGTCAACCCATACCAAATCTCCTATTTGAAAATATTATTTATGAAAACTGAAATCTTAGAGCCACTGACACTGTTTTGTGGTATAGAAAGCCCTTCTGGGACTTCCCGGGTGGCCAGTGGCTAAGACTCTGCATTCCCTGTGCAGGGGGCCCAGGTTTGATCGCTGGTCAGAGAGCTAGACCCCACATGCTACAGCTAAGAGTTGACATGCCACAATTAAAGATCCTGTGTGCTGTAACTAAGACCCAGCACAGTCAAGTAAATAAATATTAAATAAACAAATATTTCTAAAAGTTATTGCAGAAAGCCCTTTTGCATCAGTTCTCTCCTCTGATTCAGCCCCCACTGACCAAGGTTAGTTAAAGTGCTTACTACTGATACTGCTAAGTCACTTCAATCATGTCCAACTCTCTGCGACCCCAGAGATGGCAGCCCACCTGGCTCTGCCATCCCTGGGATTCTCCAGGCAAGAGCACTGGAGTGGGTTGCCATTTCCTTCTCCAATGCATGAAAGTGAAACGTGAATGTCAAGTCACTCAGTTCTGTCTGACTCTTAGCGAGCCCATGGACTGCAGTCTACCACGCTCCTCCATCCATGGGATGTTCCAGGCAAGAGTACTGGAGTGGGGTGCCATTGCCTTCTCTAGGTATGGGTCAAATACTTGACTCTGCCAGATGTCCCCTGATCTGCCTTGATGGAATCCTCTTTTGCCTCAGCCTTCTCATTTTTAAGTTGGGGGACATACGTATTTCCCAGGCTCTTCTGAAGATTAGCTGAGATAGTGCCTGGTATGACCTGGCTGCAGTATTTCACCTCCAGCTGTCACATTATACACCGCCACCTCCATATAGTTTGGGAAACAGCCCTTCTAGCAGAGAAGAAACAGTAAAACCATGGCTTGAAGTTTGATGCTCTGCCTTCAATACAGCGAACGTGCTGAAAGTTGCGGTAGCCAAGAGCCCTGAGGAGGAAGGGGAATTGTCTCTACACTGGGGGTTGGGAAGTTTTAAGACATTTAAAGGCCATAACCTGGATGAGGGGAATAGCATAAGGCCTGGCCAAGTCCATGGAGAAGGAAGATAAGGGCAGGGAGGGGCCCATGGTTGGTAGCCTAGCCAAAGTACGAGAATCTAAGGAGACGTCAACCAGCATCAAACTCCCCGCTGAGGGTTTCCCTGGCCAAGATGAAACCCTATCTGAGAACCCCTTCCCCACAGAGCGGATGCTGCCTTGGGACTGTGAGGAAGAAAGCCTCAGTGAAGTGGGCATAGTGCAAGGGTTGACACAACTGGAATTCCTATCTTGCCTTTGGAAGAATTACCATAGCATCTATCCTCACATTAACCTCCTACCTTCATCCTCACTGTTATCTCATTTCTTCCAGAGGCACCAAAGACCAGATCAGCCCCACAAACCAGAGCCTCAGGAACTGGGTCCCCTCAATGGTGACACAGGTGAGTAGTCCGCCCTATAAATGCCCTCTCTGACATCTGTGAGGCTTCCTATTTTATAGTCAACAAACACGATATGGCTATTTAATTATCTCCTGAGATTTTAGTTAGGTCACTTTAATAGGAGTATCATTTCTAAAATCAGGGAGGTGATAGTTCTTCCCTGATCCTGGCTATCGCTACCACACCTGGAGTGCTGAGTTTATTTCTGCAAAGCACATTTTTAGAGAAATCTGGAAAAAAATGGAGAGAGTACAGTGGAGAAGAATCAGGTTGATGAGGAATCTGGAAACCATGTCCTTTAAGGAACAGTTAAAGAAACAGAAGATGTTGCGATAAAACACAACAGTTCTCTCCAAGTGACTGAAGTGCCCTCACAGAGAAGAAAGATGAGTCTTGTTCAGTGTGACCCAGAGATCAGTACCAGCACCTGAACGTAGCCAAAACACACTGGCAGAATTCAGTTCACTCTCAAAGGAATTTTCTTTGTCTGGTTGATGGTTTAAAATCATCGGAGCTACTGATAGAATAAGCTCTCCATCTCTGAAAGTGTTTAATTACCACCTGGAGACTATCAGGATATTGTAGACGAAGTTAAAGTACCAGATAAGCAACTGGGTCAGAATTTAGATGTTCTCTAATCTGACTATACATAAGAATTACCTGGGGTGGATTTTCAAAAATACCAATTCTGAGGCCCCACCACAGACCAACTAATTAGGATCTCTAGGAGTGGGGCTGAAGACTGCATTGTTAGTTAGTTAGTTAGCTAGTTCAGTCACTCAGTCACGTCCAACCCATGGACTGCAGCATGCCAGGCTTCCCTGCCCATCACCAAGTCCTGGAGCTTACTCAGACTCATGTCCATCACATCGGTAATGCCATCCAATCATCTCATCCTCTGTCATCCCCTTCTCCTCCTGCCTTCAATCTTTCCCGGCATCAGGCTCTTTTCCAATAAGTCAGTTCTTTGCATCAGGTGGCCAAAGTATTGCTGTTGCAGCCTCAACATCAGTCCTTCCAATGAATATTCAGGACTGATTTCCTTTAGGATGAACTGGTTGGATCTCCTTGCTGTCCAAGGGACTCTCAAGAGTCTTCTCCAATACGACAGTTCAAAAGCATCAATTCTTCGGCGCTCAGCTTTCTTCACAGACCAACTCTCACATCCATACATGACTACCGGAAAAACCATAGCCTTGACTAGATGGGCTTTGGTTGACAAAGTAATGTCCCTGCTTTTTAATATGCTGTTTAGGTTGGTCATAACTTTCCTTCCAAGGAGTAAGCATCTTTTAATTTCATGGCTGCAACCACCATCTGCAGTGATTTTGAAGTCCCCCAAAGTAAAGTCTGCCACTGTTTCCCCATCTATTTGCCATTAAGTAATGGGACCAGATGCCATGATCTTAGTTTTCTGAATGGTGAGCTTTAAGCCAACTTTTTCACTCTCCACTTTCACTTTCATCAAGAGCCTGTTGAGTTCTTCTTCACCTTCTGCCATAAGTGTGGTGTCATCTGCATATCTGAGGTTGTTGATATTTCTCCCATCAATCTTGATTCCAGTTTGTGCTTCCTCCAGCCCAGTGTTTCTCATGATGTACTCTGCATATAAGTTAAATAAGCAAGGTGACAATNTGGCGTGCTGCGATTCATGGGGTTGCAAAGAGTCAGACACGACTGAGCAACTGAACTGAACTGAACTGTCTGATGTTTGTGTCAAAGACTCAGAAAGGATGCAGTGCAGAAAAACTATTTGAAGAAGGAATGGTTGGATGCTTCCCAAATTTGGCAAAAAATAATCCTACAGGTGAAAGATGTGTCTTGAACCCCAAAGCAAGCCCAACAAAATCCCACTCAAACATATCTCTTTTTTTAAAACTAATGACAAAAAAAATCTGAAACAGAACCAAAGAAAAATGGTGCATTACATAGAGGAAATACGTTTGAATGAATTGTAGATTTCTCATTAGAAAGCTTGGAGGCTACAAGGAATAAGAACATTTTAAAACTGCTAAAATAAAAGAACTGTAAATCAAGAATCCTATCTTCAGAAAAAATGTTCTTCAGGAAAGAAGGTGAAATAGAGACATTCTAGATGAAGAAACACTAAAAGAATTCATCACCAACAGACTTTTTTTTTATGTCATCTCTGTTCCTCTATTGAGCCCACCAAGTGAGTTTTCACTTCATTTTTTGTTCCTGTTGTTCTAAAATTCCCTCCTGGTTTTAATGTTTGGTTACGGTTTCTGATTTTTCATTTCGTTGGAAGAGCATTAACCTTTATTTCAGAGCTTCCTTATATATACAGTGGCTTCCTTAAGGTCCCTTCATAATTCCAGTGGGCTTTCCTTGTAGCTCAGTAAAGAATCTGCCTGCAATGCAGAAGACCTGGGTTTGATTGCTGGGTCAGGGAGATCCCCTGGAGGACGAAATCTGTGGCACCTCGGTGTTGGCATCTGTTCAATGTCTTTTCTCAGGAGAGATGAGATTTTCCCACTTTGTATGCTGAATATTTAGACTTGTCACCTGAGGGATTTTGGATTTGTATGCTGAGCAATTCTGTATTGCATTCTGAACATTTCGAATATTTGAATACATCAGATTCTGGGTCTTGTTTAAATTAAACAAATACATTCGTTGAGCAGTGCTTTGAATTCTGATCTCCTTGCCCAGTCTGCCTGCCACCATTTACTGTTCAGAGTCTGAAAATAGTTGTGCCATTCATTCTGTCCTGGTTTTATAGCTAAATTCAGGAGACTGGATGGCATGTGCTTCCTTCATCTTACTTGGAACTGAACCTGTCTTGGTAAATTGCCTGTCCCATAATTTATGAAAAAGTTTTAAATTAGTTTGTATAACAATTTATATAGTTTTTATAGAGCTGACCTTATCAATTTTGATAGCTCTATCACATTCATGTTACTGAGCATTCTTTTCCTTGTGTCACCGCCGCTACGACACAGGCCCCTTGCATCCCTGGGCTTTCGGCTATATTAACTTTCCTGTTCTCTGTCCTGTTTCCCATCCCACCCAGTGACTGGTCATTTCCCTCTTGTCTTCTTTCAATTGAGACAAGGTTGGAATTTTCCGAAAGGAACTTTGTAGAGGAGGCAGGATGCAAGATCTTCCCAGGATCTCATTTGTTTCCCTTTCCATGAGCTTCTATTAAATATCTACTATAGTTCTAGTTCAGCCCCAAGCCCAGGAGATAGAAAGATGAATAAAAGCATTCTCAGACTCCTGACCCCTGTGGTCCCAAGGGGTCACCTGGGCTCTCTGGCGGTGTGGGTGAAGTGTCAAGGATCTAAGCTCACTGCGTCTCCTTTCCCTCCAGTCCTCCAGGCATCCTATGAGCAGGACAAGGAAACCCTTACCCACTCCTTCCAGGAGGCCAAGGCGGCCCTGCAGGTGAGAAGGGTTGGGCCGTGTGAGTCTCTGTGATGTGGCGACCCTGCTGTCAGCTCAGGAGGTCTTGGTCTGAGATGAAGGTTGGAGTCTTTTTCAGGGGTGGTTAGGAGCATCTTGGAGACATCGTGGGCCTGGGGCCATGGTGTGATTAGAGCCATGGGCGACTGTGCAGTGAGCCGTGGAAGCATGAAGGATGGCCTCTGATCCAGATTGACTGGTCAGGGATTTTCTAGAGAGGGTGAGGTCTAAGCTGGAATCTGAGGATGGGTTGGAATTTTTCAGATGAAGAAGGGTAGGAAGAGTGCCTTAGCAGAAAACAAACAAAAAAATATGTGTTTAAATGCATGGAGGAAAGGGGGAAAAATACAGAGCAGCTGTGGAACTGAAACAAGTCCAGGAGGCCTGGGTACAGAGCATGAGGAGGAAACAGTTGAGGCCAGAGAGGCAGGGACCAAACAATGGGAGTCAGTGGGCCCTAGTAAGGTGTCCTATCCTAGAGGCGACGGACAAAGTTTAGGTGGAGGAAAATCCTTGACAGGGGAGCAGTACGGAGGCAGGCATGTACCTGGCAGCAGCAAGGGTGATGTGATGTTGGCTGCAGGGGAGGGAATGTAGAGGGAGCAGTGAGAGAAGAGACAGAGCAAGGACGCTGAGCCCGGCTTGCATGCACTTTGAATGCCAGTCTGCCACCAGCCTGGAATACCCTGATATCATCCCCAAGGGAGAGCTGGGCCTGTGCTTAAGCCTGCAGTGCTGGTAGAGCAAAGACAGACTGAAGAAGCCAACACTGACCCCTCCCCAAGGGGTGGAGAAGCCCACCTCCATCCAGCCTTATGAGCCAGGCTTGCATCATCTCCTGCCTGCTCCCCACTCCAGGAGACCATTGACAGACTGACTGCACAGCTGGAGGCCTTCCAGGCCAAGATGAAGAGGGCAGAGGAGTCCATCCTGAGCCGAGATTACAAGAAGCACATCCAGGTAGGTGGCGCTCCCCACAGCCTGTCCTCCTTCAGTCTCCAGAAAGGTCCAGGTCTGGGCAACAGGAAAGGCCAGTCCCTCTTCAAGGTTGGGTCTAGAACTGATGCTCTTACCTTAATGAGGGTCTGGAAGAAACAATGTCCCCATGTCACTGAGGGGGAACGTAAAGATCAGAGAGAGGCACGTGCGTGGTCAAGGGCTCACGCTGTGGACTCATAATGAAGTGCCAGAGCAGACCTACCACTTAGCAGAAGCAACTTAACCTCTGTGAACCACGGTTTCCTCATCTGTGATGGTGCGAGTGCAGCAGGCACTGTTGGAATAGAGTAAAATACAGCACGTTAAGCACTTGCCACGGGCCAAGAGTGGGAGGTGACTTNAGAGGCACGTGCGTGGTCAAGGGCTCACGCTGTGGACTCATAATGAAGTGCCAGAGCAGACCTACCACTTAGCAGAAGCAACTTAACCTCTGTGAACCACGGTTTCCTCGTCTGTGATGGTGCGAGTGCAGCAGGCACTGTTGGAATAGAGTAAAATACAGCACGTTAAGCACTTGCCACGGGCCAAGAGTGGGAGGTGACTTGTCAAACACAGTTGGGGGCAGAATGGGGAGGAGGGAGGTAACCCACTCTCCCCATCCCCCTGCCCCTCCCCATGCTGGCTGGTCTAAGGTCACTCTGTGTTCCTGTCTAGGAGCATGGAAGCCTCAGCCAGTTCTGGGAGCAGGAGCTGGAGAGCTTACACTTTGTCATCGAGATGAAGAACGAGCGAATCCATGAGCTGGACAAGCGGCTGATCCTCATGGAGACAGTGGTCCGTGGCTGGCAGTGGCTGGAATGGAGAGATGGGGAAGGGGGCTGGGGGAGGCAGCCTTGCGCTTCCACTTTCTGGGCGTTTGCTCAATCATGTGTGCAGGGGGGAGGTACTGATTATACCCTGAGGAAGGCCCAGCCTGGTCCACACCAGCTTTGACCTGCCACCCATGCTGGCCCTTGCGTCACTGGGGCTGGTCTGGGCCCAGCAGTGGCTCCTTCTCGTCCTGGTCTTGTACTTTTTAACCATTCGTGTTGCTATCACTTGGGTGACACCAGGGCAAGGGGCTGGCAGATGGCACAGGTCTGGCAAGGGTCGAGGAAGGAGTCAATGCTGGAAAAAAAAAAAAATCAGACAGATTCGGGAAATCAGAGTCAGCAAGGACGGGCCTGGGCAGTGGTAGGCGTTAGGGACACCATGGCTTTGTCTCCAGAAGGAAGGCCTTGGGGGACTTAGGATTGAATCCGAATAGATTATGTTACATTGTCCTGGAAGAAGTTCCCTGGCCTCTTGTGTGCCACACAACCTAAAGTTAGACCATTTCAGTGGACCCTTATCCATTTTGTTCAACCATTTTTTTGTGGAATAGCGTAACAGATACACTTACATTTATATACATTATTTAATTATGTCTTTTGGAGAACCAAACTATTTATTTTCTCTTAGGAACTGATGGAGATTTTAGATGGTAGTGGCTGTCTTCTTTTTTTAATACTCATCTGGCGAAGTGAAAAGTTGGCAGTCCTGTGTTCACACCTCAGTTGCATTGTTCCAAGTTATCTTAGTGCTTCATGAAATGTAACATTTGGTCTAAAGTGAATCAGTGTTTTTGGTGGCCACAGATAAGAGGGAGGTGATGGCACACGTTGTGCCTGGGGCTTTCTGAGCTCAGTCTGATTTGTTACAGAAAGAAAAAAATCTGCTGTTGGAGGAGAAGATCACCACCCTACAGCAGGAGAACGAAGACCTCCACGCCAGAGGCCGCAACCAGATGGCTGTGTCAAGGTAGGTGCTCCCACGCCCTGCTCCTCCCATCCCCACTGCTTATTTTTTGTGAATCTCCAGTTGGGAGAGTCTCCAAGAGACCCAAGCCTGTCTGGGGGAGGATGCTGGTTCCTCTTAGCTTGGGGGTCAGGAATCCCAAGGGACCAGCTCTGCCCGGAAACAGAAGTAGCAGGACTGATTAGCATCTGTTTGTCCCCATCCAGCTGAGTGGGCTCCATGGGAAAGCCCAGTTCAGGAAGAAGGAACAGGAAGCTTAGAGTTCAAGAGGCCAAAAGAATGACTGAATCAGTGGTAAGGGGGCAGTCAATGACAGCTGAGATCATGTGTCAGATGTAATTTGTTGACAACATATTATCTCATCTAATCCTAATCATTATAATGAGCCTAAGAGCCGGTCCTGTTAGCATTCCCATTTTGCAGATTTTCCCAGAGTGAATACCTGGGGCAGAATTACGCTTCCTAGCAGTGGAGCAGATCTGAACCCAAAGCTGAGGGCCACCTTGGTCAACAGCTGGAGTTGCCTTTTCAAGTGGGACCCCAGGGCAGGCTTCCTGGAGGAATGGGCTGGTCTTCGCAATTGCTGGAGGCCCCGAGAGGTGGTCCCCTCAGGCAGCGCTGGCTCTGTGTCCACAGGCAGCTCTCGGAGGACCTGCTTCTTGCCCGTGAGGCCCTGGAGAAGGAGTCGCAATCACGGCGGCAGCTCCAACAGGAGAAGGAGGAGCTGCTGTACCGGGTCCTCGGGGCTGACGCCGCCCCTGCCTTCCCGCTGGCCTCTGTCGCCCCCACTGAGGTCTCCTTCCTGGCCACATAGGGCCTGTGCCTCCAGGATGCCTGCGGTCACAGCTTCCTCTCCAGGACCCGGTAGAGAAGGCAGCAGGGGCCTCTTGTCCTTTGCCCAGGAGGGGATCAGGGCGGGAGTGAGACGGGGAGCCGGGGTGTGTGTCCAGCGGGCCCTGGGGGCTTGGGCCACACAGAATCACCTGGGGGCTCCCTCGAGTCGGTGCAGGGGACAAGCGACAGGAACCCTTTTGTTCCCCGCGCCCGCCCACCACCCTTCTCTCTGTTCAGGTCAGGGAGCACTGAGGCTTTCCCGGGGCAACCACGCCACGCTGGGCATCCAACCAAGGGGGAACGCGCCCCTGGTCCTAACTCGTCAGCTTTGCTGCCGGCTCCTCCGTGACCTAACTTGCCCCAGCCACCTCACCCCGCCTGACCTTTCCTCAGCCTCTAAACCAGTTAGGGCAATTGAACAGACCGCCCTTGAGTCACTCACTGTTCCATTCTAGACTTGTCTGAAGGTCAGACTAGGGCTGGAGGTCACAGGGGAGGAAGGGGAGAGCAGGCTGTGAATTAAAGGGGGAGGCACTGGAGTCTCTTGCCCACTGGGCAGAGCATCGGGCGCACCCCTGGCCCCAGGCCCAGAGTCTGGCCCATCCGAGGGCTAAGGCCATCGCTCCTCCTCCTGGACCAGGCAGGGCTCACTTGCCACCCTCCTGCTCCCGCAGCCTCAGCACCATCAGGACTCGGGTGCCCCCTAGTGGATCTACGTACCCTCAACAGCCAGAGCTGGAACCTCCTCCCCGTGCAGATGAGGAAACAGGCGGGGAGAGGGACCCAGGGCCAGGACTGGAGCTCGTCTGTCATCCGAGCGGACCTTGTCTTCCTCCCTGAAGTCTAGGAGGCCGTGTGTGAGGCGTGGTCTTTCTCCTCGCCCTCTCTGCCCCACCCTGTCCAGTCTCTCAGTGATGCTCTCCACTCAGTCCTGTCTAGCACCCCGACCCCAGGCCTGTAGACCCTGGCCCTCAGCCTCCCCACCAGTGCAGAGGGGAGGCTGGAGTAACTAACCTCGGCAGGCCTGTCCAGGCCTGACCATCTGAGGATTCAAGATTCTTCTCAGGAAGCACTGGGTCATCTGGAGACAGTAACAATCCTGTCTCTGTATAAGCATTTTGATTAAAAGCCTGCACATGCACTTCACTCCCCATCTGTGAAAGATCCTCAAAGCAGCTTCTTTCCAAGCTTTACAGAGAGCACAGCGAAATCACAAGATCCAGTGGGCCTTGCCTGAGGTCCCCCAGCTCCCGGGGGCCAGCATGTAGGAAAGGTCAACTCATGGGAACAGAGGTTTCCTCCATCAACCCAGACCGCTTTCTTCATTCCCCTCGACCTGGGCTTCATCCATCTCTCCTTCTAGGTATTCAGATGGGACTCTGCTTCTCCAAACCTGTGCAAACACATTATCCAGGAGCCTTGGGGGCAGCTCTGGATGTGAAGGGTCACAACCGAGAAAAGAAGGGGTGGTCAAGTAATTTGGGAAACTCTAAGTTCACTCAAGTTACACAGCTCTGCCGTTGGCTCAGACGGCAAAGAATCCACCTACAATGCAGGAGACCTGGGTTCAATCCTTAGGCTGGGAAGATCCCCTGGAGGAGGGCATGGCAACCCACTCCAGTATTCTTGCCTGGAGAATCCCATAGAGAGGAGCCTGGCAGGCTAGAGTCCATGGGGTTGCAAAGAGTCAGACATGGCTGGGCAACTAACCACACAGGTTCACTCAAGTTACGCAGCTCTGCAAACTGCAGGACTTTTCAGAGGCTTTAATATGCTAACATGCGTTGCAAACTCACAAAGAAGGAACCAAGAGTCCAGCGTCTCTTAAACATCTTTTACCAAGTTTCTGCCCCAACCTGAGCACTTCAGGCTGCAGAATGCAAATTAGAAAACATTGTTCTAATTGAAAAGGGCCGGGCAGGCTCGAGAAGGGGCAGGTTGAGGGAGGTGGGGTTTCCCTCGCTAGCCTGTGGTGGCTGTGAAGAGGTGAACTGTGGTCATATCTTCACCCTGGGGCAGGCAAGCTATGGAAAATAAAAAGAACATNTAATTGAAAAGGGCCGGGCAGGCTCGAGAAGGGGCAGGTTGAGGGAGGTGGGGTTTCCCTCGCTAGCCTGTGGTGGCTGTGAAGAGGTGAACTGTGGTCATATCTTCACCCTGGGGCAGGCAAGCTATGGAAAATAAAAAGAACATGTGATACTGCATTCATCTGGCCTCTCTTGCCTGGGAGAGAGAGGAAGTGGGTCTTTACACAAAGCCTCTGCTGGGGGCAGGGTTCCTTGCGGAGTAAGTCCTGGGAGCTGAGGGACTCACCAGCAGTTCTGGACTTCTCAGGAACTGGCATGGGCCCTGGCCTTACCCAGGCTTGGTGTAGGGGCTGAGACTGGAGTAAAGGCTGGCTCAAATGCTGCCTGTCAGAATAGGCCAGGGCTTGGAGAGAGGTCCTGAGGCTGAAACTAGACGTGAAAGCACTGATGGGCTGGCAGAGGGTAAGGGTGATGGTGAAGGTTCTTTCTGCTTTTTAGGGGGCATCTCCTTGGCATCAAAACCACCAAGGTTCACACAGTTACCTACCCCTGCTTCTATCCGCGGCTCTACACCTGGATGTCAGGGGTCAGGGTGCAGGGGGACACAAGGACATGAGTGGTAGCTGTCCCCACACCCTGAAGGTTCCTGGCCTGGCAGGTGGCAGCATCCCTGGCCTAGGTCCTTCCCACACAGAGGGTGTTCCCTGCCTCCCACCTGGCTTTCCTAGCACATTGTGTATCGCTATGGGCCTGGCGCTGACATCAGAGGGTGGGCCCCGATGCAGGGACAAAATTTTGCTATCTATCAGCTGCCCCAGGTGCTATCTCTGAATGGGGCGTGGTGGGCAGGTAAAAGGCGCAGTGAAAGAAGAGTGACTTGGCCACAGTCACACGTCAATATCAGAGCACCTGAAAGGCTAGGTATTTGTGGGCAAAGATAAGCTGTTCAGGTCCCTGGAGAGAGGCTGAGGGCTCCTCCCCACTGGAGGAGAGACATAAGGTAACTCGGTACTTCCTGGAATGGGTTTTGTCGCACTCTTCTGTACCAAGGTCGCTGAAGCTTGGATGGTGGGTTTAGGGGAGAAAGAAGGGTCTACCATGGAGAGAAGGGGAGAGATATGGGTACACACATGTTGAACTGATTGTTAGAATGGTTGGAACAAAGATCTGAGTTGGAGTCTGAACAAAATGGCTGAGTGTGAGGACGTAGAGCTCACCTCCCCCCACAAACACACCAAAAACACATCTACGTGTGCAATAAGCCTCTGAGAATACTATCTGGAAACTGAAGAGTTCCTGTGTAACCAAGGCTACGAAAAGATTCCCACAGAATCAGGCAGGACGGGAAGAAAAGCGCTGGGTGAGCACCTGGGACCCTGGGAGGGGACTGAGAAGGAAATCTGATCACACGAGTGGGAGTGAGCTGATGGTCCTGGGGAGTGAGCGGGTGGAGCCACAGACTGGACGTCCTAGTCCCGGGGTCCCACATAGAAGGGACAAGCCCTTGTGGCTGCCTGGAGAACCAGTAGGACCTACAGAAATGCTGGCAGAGCCTCGACTCCACTCATGAGGAGTACACGGGTGCTGGCCTGTCAACAGACAGGGCAGAGAGGTCTGCCCTGGCAACAGCCACCTCGCCACAATCCCCGTTCGGAGCGAACGCCCGGCCCCACTCAGGCCATACCACAGCCTGGCACTGGGTCTAGGACAGCAGGACCTGGGAACAGAGCGCCTAGGGGTGCAGAGGTGACCCGGGGGCCTGCAGAGCGTGCNATGAGGGTGTTCACACCAGTTGGTCTCGAAAGGGCCCTTTGTGAAAAACATCACTGGAAGTACTGAACTAGAAGTCCAGGTTTCTGATTTGATTCCTAACCTTGCCACCTGCTAGCTGTGGGACCTTAAATCCCTTTCTTCCTGTGAGCCTTGGTTGTTTATCAAGTGGAAGCAATAATCCTACTCTGGCCTATTTTGCAGAGCTGATAAGAAGCAAATGAGATACTGGATATGAGATGCCAGGCCTATGGGAGGCAAACATTCACCAGACTCTTTCATGGTACTTTGAGCAGTCAGTCAGTCAGTTCAGTCTCTCAGTCGTGTCCGACTCTTTGCGACCCCATGAATCGCAGCACGCCAGGCCTCCCTGTCCATTACCATCTCTCGGAGTTCACGCAGACTCACGTCCATCGAGTCTGATGCCATCCAGCCATCTCATCCTCGGTCGTCCCCTTCTCCTCCTGCCCCCAGTCCCTCCCAGCATCAGAGTCTTTTCCAATGAGTCAGCTCTTCGCATGAGGTGGCCAAAGTACTGGAGTTTCAGCTTTAGCATCATTCCTTCCAAAGAAATCCCAGAGTTGATCTCCTTCAGAATGGATTGGTTGAATCTCCTTGCAGCAACACAATCTCAAATCAGATTCTTTGGTACATCATGGCGCAGTGAGTAGGAATTATGAATATCTGGGGACCAGTTTTCTAGAGCAGCAGCTACCAATAGAACTTTCTGTACTGGCATCTGTGTTGCTGAATATTTAACCACTGCTGCTAAGTCGCTTCAGTCGTGTCCGACTCTGTGCGACCCCATAGACGGCAGCCCGCTAGGCTCCTCCGTCCCTGGGATTCTCCAGGCAAGAGAGAATCTGGAGTGGGTTGCCATTTCCTTTTCCAATGCATGAAAGTGAAAAGTGAACGCGAAGTCGCTCAGTTGTGTCTGGCTTGTAGTGACCCCATGGACTGCAGCTTACCAAGCTCCTCCATCCACGGGATTTTTCCAGGCAAGAGTACTGGAGTGGGGTGCCATCGCCTTCTCCGACTAATCACATGTAGCTATAGGGCTCTTCAAATGTAGCTAGTGCAACTTGGGAACAGAATTTGAAGCTTTTCGTTAATTTGGATTTAAATAGCCACATCTGTTAAAAAGCCTTCTGTATTGGGTGAAGCAGCTCAGCAGTAGACAAATACATAGATTTCTTAACTTTGGCTGCACAGTAGAGTCACTGAGGTGCTTGTAAGATAACCAATTCCTGAGCCCCACCCCCAGACCAAACCCACTGGAACATGGCTTGAGGTGAGGATTTAGTGCCAGGAGTTTCAAAGTTCCCCAGTGGGGACTTCCCTCGTGGTCCAGTGGCTAAGACTCCATGCTCCCAGTGCAGGAGCCGAGGTTCAGTCTCTGTTCAGGGAACTAGATCCCACATGCTGCACCTAAGAGTTCACATAAAGACAGAAGATCCCGTGTGCTGCAACTAGGACCCGGCACAACAAAATAATCAATCAATAAAAAATATTTTTTAAAAAAACTCCCTCGGTGACCCTAATGTGCAGCTATAGTTGAGACACATTGCTTATCAAATCTTCCTGAAGATTGAAATCACCTACAGGACTTGTTAGGCTTCTAGAATCTGTCCAGACTTAATGGCAGGGGGCTCTAAGAATCTGTTTTTAACAGCCTCCCAAGTGATGCTGATAGTCATGGTCAAGACCCTCTAAAGTGGATCATTATTACTGTTGCAGTTGGAATTGAGTAAGGGAGAGACACCGCTGAGTCTAGAAGAGTCATCTCTTTCCTCTCTTGGTCAAAGGTGGACTCTGACTCCCCCATTCTGCGTGGAACTAGCCTTAAAACCCCAGAATGTCACAAGAAGGACCTTAGAGAACCACTAGAGCAGTTCCCTCATTTTACAGGTGGGTCTAAGAAGAGATATTTAAGGCAGGTGTGAAGGACTTTCTGAGCTGAGGTTCTTGGAGACGCTGACTCCAGGGCTTCTGTGAAGATACAGGTCTCTCCCTGGTGGTCCTCTCCTAATGCACTCACGCTGTCCTGGCAATGCCGAGCCCAGCAGCTGTATTTCCCTGTGTCTGCACCCACGGTGTCTCTCGGCTGAACTGACTGTGCTGGCTTCATTCTGGGGTGCCAGCTCGGGTGGGCAGGAGATGGGCAAGAGCTGAGACACCTAGTGAGCAGCATTCGTTCAGCTGACAGTCCCCTTCCCCAGCTTTTATCACTCCACCCACCCAGTCTTCCCCTCATCCCCAATCAAGCTGTCAGGATTTGTATTGGTCTCTGGCCCTATCCACCATGGCTTGCAAGATCTTAATTTCCTGGCCAGAGACTGAACCCAACACTCACGGCGTCCTAACCACTGGATGGCCAGGGGATTCTCCCCACCCACAGTTTGACCAGCTCTCCCTATCCCACTGGCCTCAAGTGCAGCTTCTAATTGGTCCATCTACCACTCCCCTCCCCACAACCATCATTGACCTTGCCCACACTTTGCAAACGGAATCTCACAAATTCCTTTGCCCTTCTTGGCTTCTTGCTTGTGTCCCTTTGTTCAAGCCAGCAAATGCCCTCCGAATACCTCCATCTGCCAAAAGAGGCAGTCCCAGGAAATCTTATTTTAAGAGGCTCAGTTGAGAGAGGACAAACCTGAACTCAGTTTTTATATCCCAGCCTCTGCCCAATTTTCTCCTGGACTCAAGGGGGCAATGCTGTGGGACCAATTTTGCCTTTATTGCTGTCTTCCCTGTGATGGAGTCCTTGACAGAAAGATGTCTTCAGCCTGACATCCAAGCACCGACAGGTCATTCTTCTTGGCCTTTCCACTGCCACATTTCTCCCTACAGGCAGTATCTGCTGCCTCCAGCAGATACGCTGCTGGTGGAATTGCCATGTGCACACAGAAACCAGAGAGTAGCCCCAGCTCTCTGGAACTAGAAAAAGCCCTTGCAGGATATAAAGCCCCAAAAGAAGCCCACGCACCTATGGTCAATTAATCCTTGACAAAGGAGGAAGGATTATACGATGAAGAAAAGATAGTCACTTCAGTAAGTGCTGCCGGTTGCACTGGACAGCTGCATGTAAAAGGATGGAATTAGGACATTCTCTAACACCATACACAAAAACAGACTCAGACGGATTAAAGACCTAAATATAAGACCAAAACTATAAAAAACTCAGAGGAAAACATAAGCAGAACACTCTTTGAGATAAATCACAGCAAGATCTTTTTTGATCTGTCTCCTAAAGTAACAGAAAAACAAAAACAAACAAACGGGACCTAATTAAACTCGAAAGCTTTTGCACAGCAAAGGCAACCATAAACAAAATGCAAAGACAACCCACAAGATGGGAGAAAATATTTGCAAACAATGAGACACACAAGGGATTAATCTCCAAAATTTACAAACAGCTCATGCAGCTCAGTAATGTTATAATTATATATATTTTTTTTTAATCAAAAAATGGGTAGAAGATGTAAACAGACATTTCTCCAAAGAAGACATATAAATGGCCAAAGAGCACATGAAAAGATGCTCAACATCACTAATTATTAGCGAAATGCAAATCAAAACTATGATGAGAAATCACCTCACACCAGTCAGAATGGCCATCATCAAAAAGTCTACAAACAAATGCAGGAGAGGGTGTGGAGAAAAGAGAACCCTTCTACAGTGCTGGCGGGAAGGTAAACGGGTGCAGTCACTATGGAAAACAGTATGGAGGGTCCTTAACAGAAACTAAAAATAGAGCTACCATACGATCCAGCAATCCCACTCTTGAGCAAACATTTAGACAAAATTCTAATCCAAAAAGATACATGTACCCTCAACATTCTCAGCAGCAATATTTCAATAGCCAAGACGTGGAAGCACCTAAGTGGCCATGGACAGCGCAATGGATAAAGAAGATGTGAGAGGCAGTGGAATGTTACTCAGTCAGTAAAAGGAATGGAACAATGCCATTTGTACAACATGGATGGGTCTGGAGATTATCAGACTAGGTGAAGTAAGTCAGATAAAGACAAATATCATATGATGTTGCTTATATGTGGAATATAAAATAAAGGCTACAAATGAACTTATCTATAAAACCGAAATAAAGTAACAGATACAGAAAATAAACTTGTTGTTACTGGGGGTTGGGGAGGATAAATTGGAAGATTGGGATTGACACATACACACTAGTAGATAAAAATAGATGACTATTGAGGGCCTACTTACAGCACGAGGAACTCTCCTTAATACTCTGCGATGAGCTGTATGGGAAGAGTCTGAAAAAGAGTGGCTATGTGTATTTGTGTAACACCTGAAACTAACACAACATTGTAAATCCACTCTACTTCCATTTAAAAATTTTTATGGAGCCTTCTCCATATAGACATCCTCCCTCAACTCAGTCTCCAGCCCCTCTCTCCTTCCCAGAGGACATAGGTAGAGCGGAAAGTTCCAAGCTTCTAACCATGGTTTGCTCTTTCTGGTGACCAGGCCTCATCCAGGAGCCCACAGGAGTCACCTCATTAGAACAAAAGACAGTCCTGTCACCTGGGAAATCCAAAGAGCTCTAGGAACTCTGTGTCGGGGACTGGGGTCAAAGACCAAACATTTTAAGGTGCGTCTAGTGCACCTATCACTTGGGAAATTCCGAGGGTTTTTAGGAACTGGTGTCAGGAACTGAGGACCGATATATATTTTTTTCTGTTATTTCACTACAGTATAAACGGTCTCTCTGGTGTCCCTGGTGGGCTTAAGTATCCTGGGAGCTGCTCCTAGCCTTGCAGGGAAAGGATGTTGCAAGGTTTGGGGAAGTCTTGGTAGTTTGAAGAGGTTTATTCTGAATTAATTACATGGAGAACACTTAACAGTTCAGAGAATTTTACCACCCACATTCTGGTTTAAATCTCACCATAGCCCAAAAGAGCACCCAGTGAGCATTATGACCCTCTTTTCACAAGAAACTAAGCCTCTGAGAGAACAGCTGGACTCAAAATACTGAAGAAGCAGCCTGGAACAGTGGTCCCCAACCTTTTTGGCCTAGTGACCAGTTTCGTGGAAGACAGTTTTTTCACAGACTGGGAAGTGGTGGGGGATGGTTTCAGGGTGATTCAAGCACATTACGTTTATAGTGCACTTTCATCTCAGGCTGTTACTGATCCGACAGGAGGTACTGGTCCGCAGCCCAGCGGGTGGGGACCCCTGGCCTAGAACACCGAGGCCTGGCATCTGAAAACAAAGATTCCCTGAGGAGGTATTCTCTAAGCCACTCCAGATAAGCAGAGGTGAGCCTGGACAAGCTGAGGGCACATGGCCTTCAGAGCTAGAGGTGCTGGACTTTGAATCTTTGCTCTGCTACACACTAGCTGTGTGACCTTGACCAAGTCACTAAATTTCCCTGAGCCCCATTTTCTAAATTTAGCAAATGGGAACAGGAACCCCTGCTTTGTAGACCTATTATACGTATTAAGTAATAAATGTGAAACACTTAACACAGTGCCTGAAATATGATAGAAGTTCAATAAACAGTTATCATGAATAATTTATTCATTTCCCAGTGGTGCTATAACAAACTCAGTGGCTTAGAATGACATAAATTTATTATCTTATAGTTCTGGAGGTCGAAAGCATGAAATGGTTCTCATGGGGCTAAAACTCAGGTGTCAGCAGGGCCTCGTGGAAGATGTTTCTTTGTCTTCTCCGATTTCTAGAAGCTGCCCATATTCCTTGGCTTACGTTCCCCTTTTCTCTGTCTTCAAAGCCAGCCTCACTGGACCAAGTCTTCATCATGGGGCCACCTCTCTGGTTTGTTTTTTTCAGTGAATAGACAGTCAAAACACTGTGCCGCCACTGGAGTTTGAGAAAAGGAAGACCAAGTCTCAAATCCGCATCCCAAAGGCAAGGGGCTCGGAGTGTCTACAGGATGAAAAAAAAAGAAGCAGCTTGATCTGAGGCGTGGGGAAAGGTGATTCAGAAAAGGTTCAGTAAGTATTATTCTGTGCAGGCGTCACTAGGCCACATGTTCTGAACATGGCATTTTCCACCCTCTGATGTCCAAAGGTCACTAGTGATTGCCCAGTTGAAAGGCCTGTGGTCCACCCAGTCTTCACCAGCTCAGCTCAAACTAGACATGGCTGATTCCAAGTCCTAGGAAATAACTTGAGCCAACATCTTATCCGTTAGGCTCCATGATGCTTGGGGGACATGCAAGTTTTAAAATTACCTGGATTAGTGAAGGTAAGTGAACCAGATTTAACCCAAAGTTTCATTTCTTCCCTATTTAAGGAGCCTTGTGATTACATAGGGCCCACCTGAATGAATAATCTAGCATTTTTAAGTCAGTTGATCGGCAACCTTAACTCCATCTGTGAGCTTAATGCCTCTGCTATATAAGGTTCTGGGGATGAAGATGTGGACATCTTTGGGAAGCCATAGTATATTTTTTAAAACTAAAGCTAATGTTTTAATAGCCAAACTTCTATGGATAGGAGCCTTCAGTGAAGCAACCAGTCAGTGGGCAGGATAAAAGAGGGGCCAGGAACACTGGCTGGTCCTTTGACTGCCCGAATTGAGAAAATCTTGTCAGAGCTAACAGCTAGGGGTATCCCTGGGACTTGGGTCTGAAACCCTATTTGGTCTGGAGTTGAAATCTGACCATTGACTGGGACAGAGCAGCCTCCAGTGCTGGGGTTGTCCTGGCTGGATTCAGCCAGGACCCAGAGCAAGCCCTGATTACAGGGTGGCTACAAACACTTCACTAGCAGAGGCCCCACCTCCCAGAATGGAGATTCTTAGATGCTACCTCTTTATTCCTCATCTTTCTGTCTCTGGACCTCCGGTTTTGTACTTATAAAATGAAGAGGTTGGAAAACCAAGATTTTCAAGTTTAAAAAACAAACCAGTGAATAGACACACTCTAGATAACAGAACCCTCTCTAGACATGTTGAGAAAAAAAGGGGGGGATTCTTCTGGTTGAAGAATTGAGGGGGCTGTAGAGTCACCCAACCAGCTTTTCAAACACTACTCTCACCGTCTCTTGTCCTGACTCCAAAGTAGGCAGTAAGGCATTAGAATGAATTCCTTCAAGCATCATTTTTAAATTTCTGGTCTGGATGAGCTCTCAAGGATCATTCTCACTGCCCATGCTCTAAATGTATGACCACATCACTTGCAGTATTCCCATCCTCCAACTCCTTCTCCTTCAAATAAACCCTCCAGTCTCAACAATTAACCCTTTCTTAAACTGCTGCCTTATTATCAAGAGGGTGCCTGCCCTTCCCTTCCATCTGAGGCTCTCTAAAGAGCATCTGATAGAACCACATGGGAATACCTAGTGCCAATGACCAGACAGATCTGGGGGAGGACATCTGGGGTGATGCCAGCTCTCTAAATCCTATTTCAGCCACAGCTATTCTCCCGTAGAGATTGTTATGGCCCCAGCCTCTTCCTGGGATGGTTGGAAGCAGAGAGATAGAAGAACATCTCCCTGGGGACTCAGCCTCCCCTGAGCATTTACTGGCTGTCAGAAATCCTTCAGGCATTACCCCCGATGGAGCCCTACAACTATTGATCTTTGTGAGAAAAATCAGAGATTCTTAGAGAGGGGCTTCCTTGGTGGCTCAGCTGGTAAAGTATCTGCCGCAGTGCAGGAGACCCAGGTGCAACCCCTGGGTTGGGAAGATGCCCTGGAGAAGGGAATGGTTACCCACTCCAGTGTTTTTGCCTGGAGAATCCCATGGACAGAGGAGCCTGGCAGACTATAGTCCACGGAGTCACAAAGAGCTGGACATGACTGAGCAACTAACAGAGTCAGAGAATCTAGAAATAAACACTTGTTTATCTAGAAATAAACACTTCTAGACTCTTAGAATTACATAATCTTGGCATGATCAAGAATAAACAGGTTCCTTTAAACAGTGCTACCACTTACTGAATGTTTGTGTGTTAGGCTCCAGGCCAGATGTTTATATCAGTTCAGTTCAGTCACTCAGTTGTGTCCGACTCTTGTGACCCCATGAACTGCAGCACACCATGCTTCCCTGTCCATCACCAACTCCCAGAGCTTACTCAAGCTCATATCCATTGAGTCAATGATGCCATCCAACCATCTCATCCTCTGTCATCCCCTTCTCCTCCTGCCATCAATCACTCCCAGCATCAGGGTCTTTTCCAATAAGTCGGTTCTTGGCATCAGATGGCCAAGGTATTGGAGTTTCAACTTCAGCATCAGTCCTTCCAATGAATATTCAGGACTTATTTCATTTAGGATGGACTAGTTAGATCCCCTAGCTGTCCAAGGGACTCTCAAGTCTTCTCCAGTGCCACAGTTCAAAAGCATCAATTCTTTGGTGCTTAGTGTTCTTTATATGGCCAACCTAGACAGCATATTTAAAAGCAGAGACATTTCTTTGCCAGCGAAGTCTGTCTAGTCAAAGCTTTCGTTTTTCCAGAAGTCATGTATGGATGTGAGAGTTGGACTATAAAGAAAGCTGAGTGCTAAAGAAAGATGCTTATATACATTATATAAATTAATCATTGAAACTACTCTATAATTTTATGATTAACTGTTATCCCCACTCTACTCACAAATAAACTGAGTCTTGGTTTTGTTAAATCTTACCAGTGATCCTAGGGGCCAGGTTTTATTCTGTCAGATTTCAGAGCTCCACACACTGAACCATGGGTGAACCCCAGATGACTAGGCTTCATAGTTTCCGACTTTCAGACCAGATAGGCTTGTTGGGTCTGGGGCACACGGTCCATCCCTGTCACTATGAAATAAGGAAGCTGAGCTCATAGAGGCGACAGGACCCAGCACAGAGAGTGGGCCACAGACAGTGAGGCAGGAGCTGGGCTGAGTGCTGTGTTCCAGCATCACTCCAGCGCTGTCAACAGACACTCCTGGGAAAGAAGAGGCAAGGTTGGGGCAGGCAGGGAGTCCTCAAGAGGACTGGGGAGGAGAAAGATCTGCTGAGATGGAAGAAGTCATCCATACCTGACATGACTCAGATGAGCAGACACCAGGACAGGAAGCAAAGTGCTCTGGGGTCCATGGTGGAGCCGCCTGGAACTGAGATGCTGATGCAGCTGTGGGCCTGCAGGGGAGAGATGGCACCAGCAAGGTGTGATTAGGGAAGTGGGAGGGATCCCTGGGAATAGCAGAGGAGGAGAGGGCTAATTTCAAAGGCAAATCAAAGCTCTGGTTCCTCCAGTAGGCTCCACACACAATTATTTTCTCTGTGTTCCCCCTGCTAAGGTGAATGGAGCCATTCGGAGCCTAGCTCAGTGAAAAACAGCTCTGCAGCTCTGCAGGGTGGGTCCCCAAGGGCAGACAGGCGAACCTAGGAGGCAGCTGGAGGGGCCACTGCAGGCCACTAGAGGGCCATGAGGGGGCCTGAAGGGCAGGAATACTTGAGGACAAAAAAATGTGTGTGGCTAGCAGGGAGGGGTTTGACTGGACTTAGAGCAGGGTCTGGCTACTGCCTTGGGGCCAGATCTGTTGCCTGCTTCAAGAGAGCCAGTCAGACACGACTGAGAGACTTTCACTTCACTTCATGGACAGGAAAACTTTGTCAGCCCTTGCTCTAAAGGTATTTTTCATGCCATTTGCAGCAACATGGATGGAGCTAGAGATTATCAAACCAAGTGAAGTCAGACAGAGAAAGACAAATATATGATATCACTTATATGTGAAATCTAAAAACAAACAAACAAACAAAAAAACCCACAATACAAATGAGTTTATTGACAAAGCAGAAACAGACTCACAGACTTAGAAAATAAATTTATGGATCCCAAAGGGCAAAGGTGGGACAAGGGATAAATTAGGAGTTTGGGATTAGCATATACACACCACAGTGTATTGTACATAAAATAGATAGTCATCAAGGACCTACTGTTTAGCACAGGGTGCGTATATGCTCAGTTGCTCAGTCATGTCTGACTCTCTGACTCCTGGACTGTAGCCCACCAGGCTCCTTCTCTGTCCATGGGATTTCCCAGCAGGAATATTGGAGTAGGTTGCCATTTCCTCTTGCAGGGGACCTCCCCGATCCAGGGATCAAATCCACATCTCCTGCAGATCCTGCATTGGCAGGCAAATTCTTTACCTCTTGAACCCCTGAGAAGCCCATAGCACAGGGAATTCTACTCAATATATAAAAATAATTGTGTGTGGAGCCTACTGGAGGAACCAGAGCTTTGATTTTGTATTTTGTAATAACCTATATGGGAAAATAAATCTGTAAAAGAATAGTATATGAATATGTATAACTGAATCACTTTCCTGTACATCTGAAACTATACAACACTGTAAATCAACTATATTCCAATATTTAAAAAAAAAGTATAGTATTTCTATAAACTAGTGTAACTTGGGACTCCCCTGGTAGTCCAGTGGTTAAGACTCTGCATTTCCATTGCAGGGGACACAGCTTTGATCCCTTGTTGGGGAACTAAGATCCCATATGCCACACAGCATGGCCAAAAAATAAATATTGATAAATAGATAAATAAATAATTTAAAATAGTTTAAGTAAATAATATGCAAATAAAATTTATTATTTTTTTCTTGTCTATTCATTTTTTAAAATAAGTTTATTTATTTTAATTGGAGGCTAATTACAATGTTGTAGTGGTTTTGCCATACATTGACATGAATCCGCCACGAGTGTACATGTGTTCCCCATCCTAAACCCCCCTCCTACCTCCCTCCCCATCCCATCCCTCTGGGTCATCCCAGTGCACCAGCCCCGAGCACCCTGTCTCATGCATCAAACTGGCGATTCGTTTCACATATTATAATATACATGTTTCGATGTCATTCTCCCAAATCATTCCTCCCTCGCCTTCTCCCACAGAGTCCAAAAGACTATACATCTGTGTTTCTTTTGCTGATGAGATTCCATTTGACCAGTTCCTCCCTCAATACATAACCTCTTCCCCCAATACATGGCCTCTTGCCCTTGCCTCTGAGGTTATTTATTAACTTGGTGTGTGTTTTTCCAGATTTTATTTCTGCATTTATATAAGCACATGTGTATCCACAGAAAGATACAGGATTGTTTCATGAGTTCTCTTGTTTTCTGTATGTGGTTTTACACTGTAGATATTTTTCTTAAACTTGCTTTTTCTTTTTTTTTAACTCAACAATGAGCAGCAGCCCCCTGTATAGACCTACTGCTGTACTTTTAAAGTGCTACAGAGTCTCCGATGCCTTGGTTCCACCAACATTCATCTGTTGCTTTAGCAAGGGATGTTAATTAGGCTGTTTCGGTAGCAGCTGTTTCCATTTTTTTGCTACAGGAAACCATGCTACAGTGAGCAGGAACTAGCTTTTCAAGGCTCATATAGCTACATTTACTCCAAGAAAATGTTTGTTAAAGGAAAAGAATATGTTCAACACAGGCATGTCATGGATGGGTTTTCACTCACATGTGTTTGTGACCTACGTGAACACAGCCACGCAAGTCTTTCTAAACGGAGCCTGGTGGGGCCCTTGCTCTCCTGCAAAGTTTAGTCAACATTCTAACTGTGGTTTGTGAGCTGGTAGAAACCCTCCTGTCTCTTTGTTGAGACAAAACTCCCCATGTATATACATTTAATAGTCATTCTTAAAAGGAGGGAAGTAGTATGTAGCGGCAGGAGGCAGCAGAGCATGGGGGGCCTGAGGGGCTTGGGGTCTGGTTCTCACTTTACCACTTTCTGTGTGACCTTGAGGAGCCTCTTCCTCCCTTTGGGCCTCAGTTTCCCCATCAGTTCCAAGAGGGTGACAGACACCTAGAGCTCCCGGTTTAACTCCCAGTTTCATGGGCACAGTGCTCTTAATGGAGGTGCTGGCTGCTGGGCAAGTCACCACTTCATACTCAAGCTTTTGCTGACCATTCCCTAGGGGAGCAATTTCACCAGGAGAGCATCCATGTGTCCCAGATAATGAGCGTGCAGGGGCCACCCAAGGTTGTGGGTCTAGACCACAGGTCATTACACAGTCTCAGAGACCCCGCCCCTCTTTGTCCCACAGCATCTCACTCAGTTTGTAATTTTATGATCATTTGTGGTTGTTCACCTGCAGCGCTTTAGGGTGTGAGCTCTGAAGCTGGGACCAGGTCTGCTTGGCTCCCGCTTTGTTCCAGCCTCCTGCACACTGCCTGGCACTTTGTGGGCACTAGATAAACATTTGCTGAATGAATGAATGAACTGCTCCAGGCTGATTTCAACAGAGAGACATAGCCCAGCCTCTTCTCTAATCCGAGGGCTCCCAAAGAGGCAACAGAAAGGTGGGGAATAGAGGGGGGTAGGACGTAAATGGTCGAGGAAACATCATGGAATTGGCAAGGTCACTGCCTTCCTGTCAGCCCTCAGATGGGGTAAGAGTGGGACTAAACACTCACGGAATCTTAAAATTGTGGGATTTATTTATTTACGGCTGCACTGAGTATTGGTTGCTTTGTGTGGACTTTCTCTAGTTGCATCGAGCAGGAGCTACTCTTCTGGTGTGGTGTGCAGGCTTCTCATTTTGGTGGCTTCTCTTTTTGAAGAGCACAGGCAGGTGTGCAGACTTCAGTAGCTGCAGCCCACAGGCTCAGAACTTGTGACACATGGGCCTAGCTTCTGCTTGGCATGTGGAGTCTTCCCAGACCAGAAATCGAATCCATGTCCCTTGCATTGGCAGGTGGACCCCTAACCACTGTGCTACCAATTTATTTTTCATTCATCAAATATTTCTTGAAAATCTGCAATCAGTGGAGACATGAAGACAGGCATTAACCAAACACACAAATAAATATATAAATACCCACTGGGACCCAAGTTATGATGAAAAAGGATAGGCGTCCATGAGAGGCAATGGAGAAGGGTGTATAAAGTGCACTGGAGGAAGGACCGAAAGGAATTTCTGAAGAAGTGCTGTTCGAGGAGAAACCCACAAGAATAGTAAGAGCTAGTCAGGCAAGCTTTGAAGGAAAGCTCTCATTCCATGCAAATAGACTCTTTCAATAGAATTTTGAGTGAGGCATGGGATTTCGGAATCCCAGAAAGATGACCTTAAAGTTACAGAGCCTTAACCTCACACAATCTTGATCACACAGATTCCTCAACAGCAAATGGAGTCTTAGAATGTTACAGAATAAGAATCTTCACAGACAAGAAGAAAGGCAATCATTTTAGCACCTGCTCTGTCTGCCTCAGCTGTGCTGAGATAATGGAGGCCAACGTGTTTCTTGATATATGAAATACAGGTAACGATTCTACAGTTCAGAGGTTTCTCTTTGGCAGTGTACACTGATTTCCTCTAAATGGAGGGTAATTTGGTAATATTTATCAGANGGCTACCCACTCCAGTATTCTGGCCTGGAGAATTCCATGGACTGTATAGCCCATGGGGTTGCAAAGAGTTGGACATGACTGATTGACTTTCACATTTAAATAATAGGTGTATGAGAAAATCACAGTGTAGTAACCCAGGATTCATTTTTAAAGAAAAGTCACTGAAAAGTTGGGAAAATACGAGTTAACGAATTTTAAAATAAGGCTATCCACAGGAAACAAGTTTCAAAACCAAAGGGAAGGCAGTAACCGCTAAACTTTGTAATCATAAAATGCGGTAGCCCTATCAGATAGGAAGGGACAGAAAACACAATTTCCTTTGGGAAAAAAACACTAAAGAGCAAAACCAACTCACAAGTGCTTGCAACCAAAAAGATAGCAGGTCTTACACACAATTTAATTATACTGGCAGAGACTCCGAGGTACAACTAAATCGTTCTAATTCTCTCCAAATCTATTTTCCTAAGGGTTTTTCCTTTGGGATCTCATTAGGTGATGCAATCAACATCGAAAGAAATGTTTTTTCCATCTAGGGAGAGAAAAAATTTAAGATCCTTCAGTTAAAGTCCCTCTGTGGTGTGAGAGGCCTATATACAATTACTTCTATATTTGAAACAAAGGCGCTGAGGCTTTTTATCTAATGCAACTAAAAGACGCCACCGTTTTTGAAAGGGTTCCCTCCCTCGAGAAAGCCTCTTGTAGGAGGCAGCCCGGGGTTTTCTTCTACTACAAAAGGGGAACTCGTCCTGCAGACGAAGGTCACACGCTGACGGAAAGGGAATCCGAGCTTTCTCCAGTTTCCAGCTCCTGGCAGGAAACGCTGGAGCATCTCCCGACATCCACACCTGCAGCAAGGATGCTTCCCGATCGGCGCGACCAGGGGCCTCCCCGGGGCGCCTGGGCTTCCAACAAGGCTTTTCTGCTCCAACACGTCCTGCCTCCCCACACGACTTTCAAAGAGACAGACATCGGGTTCAAGGTCATACTGGAAGGTACCAGGACCTAGCCTGGGAAGCATGACAGGCTTGAGTGGTAACTCAAGACTCGCTTGAAGCTCTCAGGACGCCCTTTAGGGTTTCCCACGCCAGAAACTATCTTCTACGTGGAAAACTCAATTTTTCGACCAAACGAAGGCACAGAACTAAAGCGGGAAAGGTTAGCCCCAGAACGATTGCAGCAGGAAGCGCTGCTCTCCCTTGCTTTCCTCAGACACTAAAGGGGGGAGCAACGCCCCGAAGGAGGAAAGGTCAGGGTTGAATCGGGGAGGCCCCTGGGGAAGGCCAAGACCGCACCACGGACCGGCTGGGCAAACAGCCGGTCCCTCCATCGCCGGAGGATCCCGGCCACAGCGCTAGGCCCCGCATCCGGCTCGGGCCGCGGATCCCGGGTCGGGAAGACGTCAGCACTCACCCCTGGGCCCGCTGGAGGGTCCCCGGCGAGGGCCGCCGCCCGCCGGCTCCCCTGGTGCTCGGGTGGGCGGTCTCAGAGGCCGTTGGCCGAGCGCACGGAGGCGCCCGGGCAAATCACCGGCCGGAGACGCCCGCAGCGGGCGGGAAGAAAAAGAGACGCGAGAACGCCCAGGACTGGTCCCTTCCGGGAGCTGTAGTTGAGACAGGTTCGTGGTCATGTGACGCGAGGAAGGGCGGATGTAAGACCCGCGCAGAGGAGCGGGGCTGTACGACGGCGATTCCGCGACATCTTTGTCGTGGGCAAAGTGCGCCCACCGCATCTCGCGTTTGAAAAGTAAACTTTCCGTAGCTAGTTAAATAATTAGTTTTCAGGACTGTCCGCATCAAAATCAGGATTGGTGTGAGGCCTAATAATCTGCATATTTCGCCCGCTGTGTAAGTGATTCTTAAACACTATACTCCAATTTTGACGATTTTTCAAGCCCTCTGTGTCTTCCTTAACAGTGATTCCTACCCTGACCTGCTTTACTAACCCTTAAAGGTAAGGATCTCGGAAAAGAAGTTAGGTTTCACAGTAGTTAGAAGCCCTGTTTAGTTTCCAAGAACTGTTTGCTGTCTAACCATTTAAAGTGAAAGTGAAGTCGCTTAGTCGTGTCCGACTCTTTGGGACCCCATGGACTGTAGCCCGCCAGGCTCCTCCATCCAAGGGATTTTTCAGGCAAGAATACTGGAGTGGGTTGCCGTTTCCTTCTGCAGCGGATCTTCCCCACCCAGGAATCCAACCGGGGTCTCCTGCACTGCAGGCAGACAACCACATAACCACTAACTTTCTAGGAGAAAGTCAGTAGTACCTTGTTCGTCAACACTGGGGCGGACTGAAGCCAATTCAAGGAATACATTTGTATTCCTCGATGTTAACAGCTAAAGACATACGCATGAGTATGTACTTCTCTAGAGTCTAAAGATCCTCTAGAGATGTTCAGTTTAATTCAGTTACTCAGTTGTGTCCGACTCTTTTCGACCCCATGGACTGCAGCATGCCAGCCTTCCTTCTCAGAGGGAATCACCAACTCTCAGAGTTTCCTCAAACTCATGCCCATCAAGTCCGTGATGCCATCCAACCATCTCATCCTCTGTGGATCCCTTGTCTTCCTGCCTTCAGTCTTTCCAGCATCAGGGTCTTTTCAAATGAGTCAATTCTTCGCATCAGGTAACCCAAGTATTGGAGTTTCAGCTTCACCATCAGTCCTTCCAATGAATATTCAGGACTTATTTTCTTTACGATGGACTGGTTGGCTCTCCTTGCAGTCCAAGGGACTCGCAAGAGTCTTCTCCAACATCACAGTTCAAAACATCAAGTCTTCGGAGCTCAGCTTTCTTTATAGTCCAACTCTAACATCCATATATGACTACTGGAAAAACCATGGCTTTGACTAGACAGACCTTCATTGACAAAGTAATGTCTCTACTTTTTAATATGCTGTCCAGGTTGTTCATAGTTTTTCTTCCAAGAAGCAAGCATCTTTTAATTTCATGACTGCAGTCACCATCGGCAGTGATTTTGGAGTCCCCCAAAATAAAGTATGTCACTGTTTCTATTGTTTCCCCATCTATTTGTCATGAAGTGATGGGACGAGTTTTCTGAATGTTGAATGTTGGTAACATCTAGAAATGTTAACCATTCTTTAAACCAACTTAAAATAAATTTATATTAAAGAAATAAAACAACTTAGGAAGTCCTCTGAGAATTTCCTTCTTGGGCCCCTTTTTAATATTGACAAATCATCCTTTAAGTGCAGATGATCTTGGGAATGATCAGCTTATTCTGAGCCAACCTTTTGGGGGAATTTAGAGACTAAATAAGCTATGACCAAAACCTTTAGAAATGAGGGTCTTGCTGCTCCACTAGTATCTTTCTACTACCTAGTACTTACAATTTGGTTCTTACTCCTGTCCATTCCCCACCAGGGAAACGGAAATAAGTTTCAAATGAAGATTGTGATCCTGAAATACTGACTCTTCCATGTTACCATCTGTATAATCATTCTACTCTTTGACTCAAAGCCTTCAATGGGTCTCTAATACCAACCAATGATGTACAAGTTCATCATGGTGTTCTAAACTCTAATATGGCCCTCACCTCCTGTCATGACACTTAATTTACTATATGTGTGAATGATATATATCTATATATTCTTGATCATTGATTGTTCTCTGAGATTACTTCATGCTTTTCTAACTATTGATACTTACCTTTATCTATTTCTGCCACCTGTAATGCCATCCTGTCTCTGGTCAACTTCTGTTTCTTGAAATTCTAACTAACCTTGAAAGACGACCTAAAATATCCACTTTTGTGATTTTATGAGGCCTCCAACTTATGAACCATTGTTTATTGGCTCTTACAGTACTCTACACATGGACATCACCAGATGGTCAACACTGAAATCAGACTGATTATATTCTATGCAGCCAAAGATGGAGAAGCTCTATACTGTCAACAAAAACAAGACCAGGAGCTGACTGTGGCTCAGATTATGAACTCCTTATTACCAAATTCAGACTTAAATTGAAGAAAGTAGGGAAAACCGCTAGACCATTCAGGTATGACCTAAATCAAATCCCTTATGATTNTATTTATTTTAATTGGAGGCTAATTACAATGTTGTAGTGGTTTTGCCATACATTGACATGAATCCGCCACGAGTGTACATGTGTTCCCCATCCTAAACCCCCCTCCTACCTCCCTCCCCATCCCATCCCTCTGGGTCATCCCAGTGCACCAGCCCCGAGCACCCTGTCTCATGCATCAAACTGGCGATTCGTTTCACATATTATAATATACATGTTTCGATGTCATTCTCCCAAATCATTCCTCCCTCGCCTTCTCCCACAGAGTCCAAAAGACTATACATCTGTGTTTCTTTTGCTGATGAGATTCCATTTGACCAGTTCCTCCCTCAATACATAACCTCTTCCCCCAATACATGGCCTCTTGCCCTTGCCTCTGAGGTTATTTATTAACTTGGTGTGTGTTTTTCCAGATTTTATTTCTGCATTTATATAAGCACATGTGTATCCACAGAAAGATACAGGATTGTTTCATGAGTTCTCTTGTTTTCTGTATGTGGTTTTACACTGTAGATATTTTTCTTAAACTTGCTTTTTCTTTTTTTTTAACTCAACAATGAGCAGCAGCCCCCTGTATAGACCTACTGCTGTACTTTTAAAGTGCTACAGAGTCTCCGATGCCTTGGTTCCACCAACATTCATCTGTTGCTTTAGCAAGGGATGTTAATTAGGCTGTTTCGGTAGCAGCTGTTTCCATTTTTTTGCTACAGGAAACCATGCTACAGTGAGCAGGAACTAGCTTTTCAAGGCTCATATAGCTACATTTACTCCAAGAAAATGTTTGTTAAAGGAAAAGAATATGTTCAACACAGGCATGTCATGGATGGGTTTTCACTCACATGTGTTTGTGACCTACGTGAACACAGCCACGCAAGTCTTTCTAAACGGAGCCTGGTGGGGCCCTTGCTCTCCTGCAAAGTTTAGTCAACATTCTAACTGTGGTTTGTGAGCTGGTAGAAACCCTCCTGTCTCTTTGTTGAGACAAAACTCCCCATGTATATACATTTAATAGTCATTCTTAAAAGGAGGGAAGTAGTATGTAGCGGCAGGAGGCAGCAGAGCATGGGGGGCCTGAGGGGCTTGGGGTCTGGTTCTCACTTTACCACTTTCTGTGTGACCTTGAGGAGCCTCTTCCTCCCTTTGGGCCTCAGTTTCCCCATCAGTTCCAAGAGGGTGACAGACACCTAGAGCTCCCGGTTTAACTCCCAGTTTCATGGGCACAGTGCTCTTAATGGAGGTGCTGGCTGCTGGGCAAGTCACCACTTCATACTCAAGCTTTTGCTGACCATTCCCTAGGGGAGCAATTTCACCAGGAGAGCATCCATGTGTCCCAGATAATGAGCGTGCAGGGGCCACCCAAGGTTGTGGGTCTAGACCACAGGTCATTACACAGTCTCAGAGACCCCGCCCCTCTTTGTCCCACAGCATCTCACTCAGTTTGTAATTTTATGATCATTTGTGGTTGTTCACCTGCAGCGCTTTAGGGTGTGAGCTCTGAAGCTGGGACCAGGTCTGCTTGGCTCCCGCTTTGTTCCAGCCTCCTGCACACTGCCTGGCACTTTGTGGGCACTAGATAAACATTTGCTGAATGAATGAATGAACTGCTCCAGGCTGATTTCAACAGAGAGACATAGCCCAGCCTCTTCTCTAATCCGAGGGCTCCCAAAGAGGCAACAGAAAGGTGGGGAATAGAGGGGGGTAGGACGTAAATGGTCGAGGAAACATCATGGAATTGGCAAGGTCACTGCCTTCCTGTCAGCCCTCAGATGGGGTAAGAGTGGGACTAAACACTCACGGAATCTTAAAATTGTGGGATTTATTTATTTACGGCTGCACTGAGTATTGGTTGCTTTGTGTGGACTTTCTCTAGTTGCATCGAGCAGGAGCTACTCTTCTGGTGTGGTGTGCAGGCTTCTCATTTTGGTGGCTTCTCTTTTTGAAGAGCACAGGCAGGTGTGCAGACTTCAGTAGCTGCAGCCCACAGGCTCAGAACTTGTGACACATGGGCCTAGCTTCTGCTTGGCATGTGGAGTCTTCCCAGACCAGAAATCGAATCCATGTCCCTTGCATTGGCAGGTGGACCCCTAACCACTGTGCTACCAATTTATTTTTCATTCATCAAATATTTCTTGAAAATCTGCAATCAGTGGAGACATGAAGACAGGCATTAACCAAACACACAAATAAATATATAAATACCCACTGGGACCCAAGTTATGATGAAAAAGGATAGGCGTCCATGAGAGGCAATGGAGAAGGGTGTATAAAGTGCACTGGAGGAAGGACCGAAAGGAATTTCTGAAGAAGTGCTGTTCGAGGAGAAACCCACAAGAATAGTAAGAGCTAGTCAGGCAAGCTTTGAAGGAAAGCTCTCATTCCATGCAAATAGACTCTTTCAATAGAATTTTGAGTGAGGCATGGGATTTCGGAATCCCAGAAAGATGACCTTAAAGTTACAGAGCCTTAACCTCACACAATCTTGATCACACAGATTCCTCAACAGCAAATGGAGTCTTAGAATGTTACAGAATAAGAATCTTCACAGACAAGAAGAAAGGCAATCATTTTAGCACCTGCTCTGTCTGCCTCAGCTGTGCTGAGATAATGGAGGCCAACGTGTTTCTTGATATATGAAATACAGGTAACGATTCTACAGTTCAGAGGTTTCTCTTTGGCAGTGTACACTGATTTCCTCTAAATGGAGGGTAATTTGGTAATATTTATCAGAAGCCTCAAAAAATATTCACTACTGTTTTAATTTGGAACTCAAGTTTTAGAAAATAATCTCAAAAGTGTGCTGAAAAAAACAGAATCAACCTAAACATTCAACATTAGGCAATTAGATAAGTAAATTATACTATTATCATGGAAAGGAATTTGATCCAGCTACTTAAATGTTTTGAATGACAATATTCAATCACATGAAAAAATGTTTAAAATAAAAATTTGTGGAGGATAAAGTAATATTTGCAAGACTTCCCTGGTGGTCCACCAATTAAATTAAGACTTTACAGAGTGTTCAGTTTCAATTCCTGGTCAGGGAAATAGGACCCCACAGGATTCATAGCACAGTCAAAATTAAAGAAATACTACTTTTAAAAACAAGTTATTTGTGAAAAAAATAAAAATCAACTTATTAAAAAATAATATTTTCAATATGTTACAGGTTTTTTGCAAAGAAAAGTCTGTGCGTGGCACATAGTTCAGTTCAGTTCACTCACACAGTCGTGTTCGACTTTTTGCAGTCCCATGGACTGCACCACGCCAGGCCTCGCTCTCCATCACCAACTCCCAGAGTTTACTCAAACTCATGTCCATTGAGTCGGTGATGCCATCCAACCATCTCATCCTCTGTCATCCCCTTCTCCTCCCGCGTTCGATCTTTCCTAGCATCAGGGTCTTTTCTAGTGAGTCAGCTCTTCGTATCAGGTGGCCAAAGTATTGGAGTTTCAGCTTCAGCATCAGTCCTTCCAATGAATATTCAGGACTGAGTTCCTTTAGGATGGACTGGTTGGATCTCCTTGCAGTCCAAGGGACTCTCAAGAATCTTTTCCTACACCACAGTTCAAAAGCATTAATTCTTCAGTGCTCAGCTTTCTTTATAGTTCAACTCTTATATCCATACATGACTACTGGAAAAA
>SJYV01018417.1:45070-116193 GCA_006410875.1 Neotragus pygmaeus
AGCTTGAACATCTGGAAGTTCACAGTTCACATATTGTTGAAGCCTGGCTTGGAGAATTTTGAGCATTACTTTACTAGCGTGTGAAATGAGTGCAATTGTGCGGTAGTTTGAGTATTCTTTGGCATTGCGTTTCTTTGGGATTGGAATGAAAACTGACCCTTTCCAGTCCTGTGGCCACTGCTGAGTTTTCCAAATTTGCTGGCATATTGAGTGCAGCACTTTCATAGCATCATCTTTTAGGATTTGTATTAGTGCAACTGGAATTCCATTCCCTCCCCTAGCTTTGTTCGTAGTGATGCTTCCTAAGGACCACTTGACTTCACATTCCAGGATGTCTGGCTCTAGGTGAGTGATCACACCATCGTGATTATCTGGGTCATGAAGATCTTTTTTGTACAGTTCTTCCGTGTATTCTTGCCACCTCTTCTTAATATCTTCTGCTTCGGTTAAGTCCATACCATTTCTGTCCTTTACTGAGCCCATCTTTGCATGAAATGTTCCCTCAGTATCTCTAATTTTCTCGAAGAGATCTCTAGTCTTTCCCATTCTGTTCTTTTGTTTTATTTCTTTGCACTGATCACTGTGGAAGGCTTTCTTATCTCTCCTTGCTATTCTTTGGAACTCTGCATTCAGTGGGTTTATCTTTCCTTTTCTCTTTTGCTTTTCACTTCTGTTCTTTTCACAGCTATTTGGAAGGCCTCCTCAGACAGCCACTTTGCTTTTTTGCATTTCTTTTTCTTGGGGATCGTCTTCATCCCTGTCTCCTGTACAATGTCACAAACCTCCATCCATAGTTCTTCAGGCACTCTGTCTATCAGATCTAGTCCCTTAAATCTATTTCTCACTTCCACTGTATAACTGTAAGGGATAAGTCATACCTGAATGGTCTGGTGGTTTTCCCTACTTTCTTCAATTTAAGTGTGAATTTGGCAATAAGGAGTTCATGATCTGAGCCACAGTCAGCTTCCAGTCTTGTTTTTGCTGACTGTATAGATCTTCTCCATCTTTGGCTGCAAAGAATATAATCAATCTGATTTTGGTGTTGAGAATCTGGTCATGTCTATATGTAGAGTCTTCTCTTGTGTTGTTGGAAGAGGGTGTTTGCTATGACCAGTGCGTTCTCTTGGCAAAACTCTATTAGCCTTTGTCCTGCTTCATTCTTTACTCCAAGACCAAATTTGCCTGTTACTCCAGGTGTTTCTTGACTTCCTACTTTTGCATTCTAGTCTCCTGTAATGAAAATGACATCTTTTTTGCGTGTTAGTTCTAGAAGGTCTTGTAGGTCTTCATACAATCATTAAACTTCAGCTTCTTCAGTATTACTGGTTGGGGCATAGACTTGGATTACTGTGATATTGAATGGTTTGCCTTGAAAATGAACAGAGATTATTCTTTTGTTTTTGAGATCGCATCCAAGTACTGCATTTTGGACTCTTTTGTTGATAATGATGGCTACTCCATTTCTTCTAAGGGATTCTTGCCCACAGTAGTAGATATAATGGTCATCTGGGTTAAATTCACCCACTCCAGTCCATTTTAGTTTGCTGATTCCTAAAATGTCGATGTTCACTCTTGCCATCTCCTGTTTGACCACTTCCAATTTACCTTGATTCATGGACCTTACATTCCAGGTTCCTATGCAATATTTCTCTTTATGGCATCAGACTTACTTCCATCACCAGTCACATCTACAACTGGGTGTTATTTTTGCTTTGGCTCCATCTTTTCATTCTTTCTGGAGTTAACTCTCCACTGATCTCCAGCAGCATAGTGGGCACCTACCGACCTGGGGAGTTCATCTTTCAGTGTCCTATCTTTTTGTCTTTTCATACTGTTCATGGGCTTCTCAAGGCAAGAACACTGAAGTGGTTTGCCATTCCTTTCTCCAGTGGCACGTAAGTTCTCCATAAATGTTGCTATTATTGCTGTTGTTGCTATGATAAAGAATGAAGGGATGATGTAGGCTATCTTTGGATTGTAAAATCATGGCTTTAATTTTTTTCATCTTTTGATTATCTATAATGAACACCTATTATTTTTATAATGAGGAATGGAACAATGAGAAAAGAGGGTCTGTGATTTTGAAGCCTGTCTTCCTTTAGTACACTGCTTCCCCATCTCTTTATCCACTCAGTGAGCTGCCTGCCCAAAACTAAGTGTCCTTGTAAGACCCAGAGCAGAAAACAATCTGCTTTGTGCCTAGTGAAACCTCTTATCTGCTTTTCCTTAGACAGAACGGACCCTTGAGTCCTGTGGAGAAATGCCGGGCACTGAAACAGGCCTTTAGAGGAGTGGTGGAGGAAAAGGTTCTTCCTGGTGGCCATATGAGCAGTCTGGGGTGCCTTTCTCAAAATAAGTTAAAGTGCGACCTGGGGGGACCTCCCTGGTGTTCCAGTGGTTAAGACTCTGTGCTTTCAACGCAGAGGGTGCGGATTTGATCCCTGGTCATGCAGTGCAGTGTGGCCTAAAAATAAAAAAATAAATAGACCCAGAAATTCCCTGGTGGTCCGGCAGTTAGGACTCCACACTTTCACTGCTGAGAACCCACGTCAAATCCCTGGTCGGGGAACTAGGACCCCACAAGCTATGTACTACAGCCACACTTTTTAAAAGTAAAATGAGACCCATCTCTGACACCACCCAGCAGGGGCTCACCTCTCCGCACGGAGGCAGGCAGAACTAGGAACTGCCAGTAGGTGGCAGTATGTGACTGTCTCCAGCTTCCCCAGGGGGCGTGCACGCCGTGTTCCTTGTCAGTGTCTGGAGGGAGTTGCCACACCTTCCTGCAGGGGGTCTTTACCACCCAAGGACTGACCCTCTCCTGCATTGGCAGGTAGCGTCACCAACTAGCGTCAATCAGATCTTGAACTTCTCTCATCTTAAATCAGAGAAACCACAGTCCAGCGAAGGGAAGTGAGAAAGCCTGGAACCCCGGCCCCTCGTGCTGACCTGTGTCACAGCACCGCGCTTTCCGAAGGGCCACTTCGTGGAGGAGGGGGCTTGGGCCAGTGCCAAAGAGATGAAGTCATCGTGGCCTGCTCTCTCTTCCTAACACAGACATCCTTTGTTTGTCTCCTTTCAGGCTTTATTTCCACCAGCCAGTGAGGCTGTGTGACATATGCTATTCCAGTCCCTGGCTGCTTAGTTTGTTTCCTTTTTTGCAGTTAAGAAATACACTGTTGGGCCTAAAAAAGCTTTCTCTGTATTTCAAACCATTTCTTTTGGACTAAAATTTCTTAGGATTAATTCCCAGAAATGAGATGATCGGCTCAAAAAGAATGACTGATATATTAGACTTTTTTCTGTAGCTCCGGGAATAAGGCCTTGGGCTCTGCAGGTAAGGGGACCTGGTTTCACTCCTGCTCTCAGTCCCTTGGGCTGACTTTGGGCAAAGGCCATAATTTCTCTGAACTTCAGTTAACCTTACTGCAAATCCCTACACTTGTACACTAGATTCCACTCTTTTTAAAAAAAAATTATTATTTATCTGACTGCACCAAGTAAATAAAGGTCTTAGTTGTCGTATGCGGGAACTTTAGTTGCAGCCTGCGGGCTCTAATTCCCTGACCAGGGATCAAACCAAGGGCCCTGCATTGGGAGCTTGAAGTCCTTACTGAGCCACTAAGGAAGTCCCCTAGGTCCCACTCTTGGTCCGTCATCTGTGCTGTCCCTCTCTATCTGATCATTCCCATCAGCACGCGAATATGCTGTGATGCCTCCAATCATTAAAAAAACCCCAAAACCCTCCTCTTAACCCCATCCTCCTGCCAGAAACTGCTACGTATCTTTGCTGGCCTTTACAGCAAAGCTCCTGGAATAAGTAGCTGGTGTTTGTAATCCTCAGCCCATTCCAGTCAATACCTGCAGCAATCCACCGAGTCTGCTCTTCACAGCACGGGAGACAGTGCTTCCCATGTAATGTAACATATCAAATAAGGTATCAGTTAAATACCATATCTAATTAGTTTAACATCTCCCTTTCTACAAGGAGAGAAAACAAATCTTTGGTACATTTGAGAGACCCTGTGAAATATTTCAAATCTCAGAGTTAGTTCTAAGTCACAAAGACTTTGTTGAGAATTTCATTTTGGAAAGTTTGTCAAAAATATCAAAAGTTTTTCAAAACACTTGGTCAAACAGGATCATAGGTCATTGCGAAAATATACTTAGTTATCCATTTAAATAATAACAACGACTTCATAGGCAAACATAGAAGGTTATATAGTTCTGAGCAAAATTTAGCTTTTTTAATATCCAGAGGACTAAAGACCTGATAAAGACAATGTAGAAAATAAGGTGCAATTTTGGCAAAACAGGCTCTACCTTTTACAGTCATTTATTATCAAGAGCAGACCAATAGGAATAAACCAATAAACAAATTAGCTTTATTTACCGTGGATTAATCCTAGATCATGTGAACCTAAAAAACATTTGGCTTAGTTTTTGTTATATATCAGGGAATATGCTCAATTTATACAGTGATTTTTTGTTTTAAGCCAATTAAATAGAGCTCTTTTACAAATTAATTTTAGCAACACTATCTGAACATAGAAAAAAATATATATCTATATTTATAATGTACATGCATATATATCTACACAAATAGACACAAAGATCTCACAGTTTTCATTTTAAAAGTTTAGTCGTTAATCAGGTATAACACAAAACTCACTAGTTTGTAGAGATTATTACACCAAGTGAAGTAAGTCAGACAGAGGAAGACAAATATATGATATAGCTTATTTGCAGAATCTAAAAAAGGATACAAATGAACTTATTTACAAAACAGAAACAGACTCACAAACAGAGAAAATAATCTTATTGTTATCAAAGGGAAGAGGGGGGAGATAAATTAGGAGTTTGGGATTAACATATACACACTACTGCGTACAGAATTGGTAAGTGGGATTTCCCTGGCAATCCAGTGGTTAAGACTTTGGATGCTTGGTTGGGGATCTCAGAGCATTTCCACTTTGGAAAAATCCTCTGAGGCCTTTGAGAGTGCTCTTGCTAGCTCCCACTGCTCCTTCCTGTTCCTCTGAATGTCCACCACAATGTTCTCCTTCGTGCTATCCATCTATCTCTGAACTTCCTTTTTGTAACACTGAGATTTATCCCCTGCAGAAGACTATCCATACTGCCCTTTCTGTTATGACAACCCCCTTTAAAACCAGATATTATGCAGCTGGATGGGTGGATCAACCTACAATGTCTAAATAAAGTCTTTCATTATTTGTGGAGAATAACTTTAAGACCTATATTTGCCTTTGACAAGCAATTTTTAAATTTTCATTTATTTTTTAATTGAAGGATAATTGCTTTACAGAATTTTGTTGTTTTCTGTCAAACCTCAGTATGAATCAGGCATAGGTATATATGCCTTTGACAAGCAATTTTAAGGAGGTAATTTGAGCAACAGAATCCTTTAGGCAATTTGAGTTTAAAAATACCTCTTTTCCTTTTTAAATTTTTTTTTCTCCAGTCTTGGGAATCAGAGATGGCTTAGGTAAGAGTTCTCAGAGAGGTTACAAGCCTTTTGAGGTAAATAGGGATGGTTTTGGGATTCATGAAAAGGAATGGGTAGAATTTGAACTGCCTCTAACAGCTGCATTTATAATTGTGCAAAAATTTGTAAGATGTAACTCAAATGACATTGTGTTTCTCCCAGGGAAGCTGTTGTGGGTTCATTGTATTTGGAGGCTCTCAATTCCAATTATAACTTCAGATATGCAGATAACACCACCCTTATGGCAGAAAGTGAAGAGGAACTAAAAAGCCTCTTGATGAAAGTGAAAGAGGAGAGTGAAAAAGTTGGCTTAAAGCTCAAGATTCACAAAACTAAGATCATGGCATCTGGTCCCATTACTTCATGGGAAATAGATGGGGAAACAGTGTCAGACTTGATTTTTTGGGGCTCCCAAATCACTGCAGATGGTGATTGCAGCCATGAAATTAAAAGATACTTACTGCTTGGAAGGAAAGTTATGACCAACCTAGATAGCATATTCAAAAGCAGAGACATTGCTTTGCCAACAAAGGTCCGTCTAGTCAAGGCTATGGTTTTTCCAGTGGTCATGTATGGATGTTGGACTGTATGGACAGTTGGACTGTGTAGAAAGCTGAGGGCAGAAGAATTGATGCTTTTGAACTGTGGTGTTGGAAAAGACTCTTGAGGGTCCCTTGGATTGCAAGGAGATCCAACCAGTCCATCCTAAAGGAGATCAGTCCTGGGGGTTCTTTGGAAGGAATGATGCTGAAGCTGAAACTTCAGTACTTTGGCCATCTCATGTGAAGAGCTGACTCATTGGAAAAGACTCTGATGCTGGGAGGGATTAGGGGCAGGAGGAGAAGGGGACAACAGAGGATGAGATGGCTGGATGGCCTCATGGACTCAATGGACGTGAGTTCGAGTGAACTCCGGAAATTGGTGATGGACAGGGAGGCCTGGCGTACTGCAATTCATGGGGTCGCAAAGAGTCGAACATGACTGAGGGACTGAACTGAATTGAACTGAACTGAACTGAGTACCGATTGAAATAGGCTTCCTGTTATTTGTTGTCTTACATCCTTTTTCTAATTAACTGTGTAGATAAACTAATTTGGGAATTTCCAATAAGCCCCAAGTTGGCCGATTTAATTGTAAATCATCCCAGGTGATTGTAGTCCAACAAGATAAACACTTGCAGGACTGGAGCACATAGTGTTTACACAGGAGTCCCAGGGGGGCTGCTCTACAGCCTTACCTGTGGTGGTGGTGGTGTAGTTGCTAAGTCGTGTCTGACTCTTGTGACCCCACGGACTGTAGCCGACCAGGATCCTCTGTCCATGAGATTCTCTATACAAGAATACTGAAGCCTTACCTTTAGAGAAGAAAAATTTCATTTTTCCAAGAGTGATTAATCACTACACCAAAATGGGAAACAAAGTCCTGAAAACTGGCACAGAGGACACTGAAATAGAATAGGACGTCTTCTAAGGTGGGAGGTTCAGGTACAGGGCTTAGCACCACAAGCCAGGACCCCCTGAGAAAACAGCAGAGCTCAGTGCACTCTGGTGGGTGCTTTATTCCAGTCCATGGTGATGCTGGAGTGAGGGCAGAGGCAGGTCACTCTGTATTCCATTTGTCTGACCAGGTCAAAGAAAGTAGTGCAGAAGGCTGCAAATAAGAAAAGAATTTGTTTGGTCTTACGAATTGTGATTTGGGAGTCACAGATTCCAGTAAAACTGGAATAGTGTTCCAAAGAAGAGAAAGAGGCTTGCTCCAGCCCTGGAACATTTGTTCCAGCTGTTTTCTCTGCTGAAAACCCTAGGTAACATTGCAACTTCCCCCACCAGCCTGGGACACTTCATCTGCTTTTTCTTCTTTTTGTCCAAAGCACTTATCACCTTCTAACATACTGTCATGATTACTTATTGTGTATCTATCAACTCTCTGCTGGAATGCAGATTCCATGAGGGCAGAGATCATTGTGTTTGCTGATAAAGTTTAAAATAGTGCCTGGTACAGAGGAGGTGCTGAATAAATATTTACTAATGAATTGTGAGGATTCAATGTGGCATTGCAAGTAAAGCATTTATAATGGTGCCTGGCTCATACAAAATTCTCAATAAATAGCAGATACTGTTATGATGCTTGAGGAGACCTCACCTCCATCCTTGCTTGGGCCAGCCAGCCTCCTCACAGTCTATTTCAGAAGGTGTTGCTTCTGAAGCCAAGCAGGACCCTGTGGGGCTCCCACATATAAATCCTTTCTGCATCCCCATTTCTTGTTTGTAGGAAAACAGGCTTTCATCAGCCTCCATGACTTTCCCTGTTCCATCTAGTCAAGGCTATGGTTTTTCCTGTGGTCATGTATGGATGTGAGAGTTGGACTGTTGAGCGCCGAAGAATTGATGCTTTTGAACTGTGGTGTTGGAGAAGACTCTTGAGAGTCCCTTAGACTGCAGGGAGATCCAACCAGTCCATTCTGAAGGAGATCAACCCTGGGATTTCTTTGGAAGGAATGATGCTAAAGCTGAAACTCCAGTACTTTGGCCACCTCATGCAAAGGGTTGACTCATTGGAAAAGACTCTGATGCTGGGAGGGATTGAGGGCAAGATGANTCTGAAGGAGATCAACCCTGGGATTTCTTTGGAAGGAATGATGCTAAAGCTGAAACTCCAGTACTTTGGCCACCTCATGCAAAGGGTTGACTCATTGGAAAAGACTCTGATGCTGGGAGGGATTGAGGGCAGGAGGAGAAGGGGACGACAGAGGATGAGATGGCTGGATGGCATCAGACTCGATAGACGTGAGTCTGAGTGACCTCCGGGAGATGGTGATGGACAGGGAGGCCTGGGGTGCTGAGATTCATGGGGTTGCAAAGAGTCGGACACGACTGAGTGACTGAACTAAGTTCAAACAGTTGCTAATCAGGGAAGGGAGGGGATGTAGAAACAAAGGAGGAGCAGTGGAGAGAAAATAGTGCAATCTTGAGGCAGGGTCCTGGTCCTCCTGAATGAATATACATAGCAATACCTTTGAGTTATCCTGCAGGAACCTGTGTCCGGTAACACTTCTGCTAACAGCAGATGTCATCTTAAGTTAATCAAGTAATTAATTTACTTATTTAAACCATTAATTACTTTAATTTCTTCTTAGTCTCCTACTAGATTCCATTCATCTTTTGGTCACAATTTAACACGACTCTCATTCAGAGATGTAGGTTAGGCGGGATCCATCTGTCATTAAAGCATCTTTTATTGCTGCCAGATTGTAACTACATAATCTTTATATTAACAAAGACCTAACCATTTGTCTTCCACAAGAGTAGAAGCTCCCTGAGGGCAGGTCTGGGCTTCCTTTACTATTTGTTCCCTGGTCTCCCAGCTCAGTGCCCAGCATGAAGCAGGTGCTCAGTAAATGTTGGGGGAATCAATAGATGAACATACTCCTTGCTAGAGGTTTAGAGTTCTCTAAACTAGTGACAGATTGAAGACAACATTTGGAAGGAGCTTTGACGATCCCTCTTTTGGTTGAGCAAATTGAAAATCAGAGCATCTAAGAGTCTTGCCTATGAAGACTCAGCAGCCCAGGGTTGCCATCTTCCCATCAAAGCAGAATTTCTAAGGGGTGGGTGAGGGTGGGAAGTACTTCTGATTTTACTGCAGCATCACCTCCTGCTGGAAGCCTTTACAAATCCCCTGGGGGAGAGTCATTCTCAGTTCCTCTGGATTTCCCTTTTATCCCTTTCTAATTATTCTGTGGTTTTCCCCCACAGCCCCGAATTAAAGCTGCTAGTCTGTCTCCCTTTCCTGGGGACTGCGTGCTCCCCAGAGCAAAGCTGGTGCAAGCGCCCCTCCGGAATCACCTGGCCCAGGTTGGAGTCCCCGCTCCACAGCTTACTAGCTGTGTGACTGGGCTTCTCTGGGCTCTCCTCTGGAAAGTGGCTGAGTCATGTCACAGACCTGATGGGGCTGTTGAGGAATAGAATTTGATCAGGCAGATTAAATGCTTGGCTTTTACTTTGTTAAGCTTCAAGGTCCTGTTTCTCAACAAAGCTAGGGCGAGCAGCAGGAGTTTGGGGGAAAGCGTACAGAACTGGAGTCGGGAGCTCTGACTTCTGGTCCTGAGTGGCCGAGTGGCCTTTGTCTGCCTTCCCTCTGGGTCGCGCGGATCCCGGGACTGAGCTTGGACGGAGGTTCTCCTGGAGAGGCCCCTCCCGGCTGGTGACATTCTAAGATTCCAGGAGCGAAAGAGTTTGGGGATGGGGGAAGGGTGGGGGTGGGGGAGGCGAGGCGAGCCCGATTGGCCCCCGCGCGCCACGTGTCGGGCCGGGGAGCCGAGGACCGTCCTGGCCCGCCCCCGCCCTGCGCCTGCTACAGCGCTGCTAACGGGCTCCGACCCAGCGAGCTCCGCGTCCGCGTGTCGTTCTCCCCCTCTGTCCGTCCGCTGTGGGAGGCTTCCGCCGCGGGGTGAGTAGGTTGAGGCTGGAGACGCGATCGCTCCAGGGGAGCCCCCACCCCACTCGGGGGTGGGGGTTGTAGGGACCTGAAGGGAGAGCCGTAAACGCCCAGTCATCGCTGATCCACGCCTGCCGCCGGCTCCGGGAGGGGCGCGGGCAGCGCGTGTCTGGGGCAGCGCAGTGGAGCGAATCCACGGCCGCAGGCGGGGAAGCGGAGGCGGAGGGCGCGCGGGCTGCGGCTTGGAAAACAGAAGAGACGGAGAGGAGGGGGAAGGGGACAGGGGGTGCTGCTCTGCAGAGGGTGTGGAGGAGGGGCGGGGGGCCCGGGACCCGTGCCTTGCGGGGCTTGAGAGACTTAGAAGGCCCGGGGTTGGAGGCACTTGGGTAGGGGTTTAAGGGCCCGTAGGGAAGGGTGTGGCTGGAGCCGAAGACCGGGCAAAAACAATCAGACCGTGGGGCTACACCTGAAATGGCTTGTGTGTGTTCCGAGGGAGCGCCCTTTGTGTGCTGACCGAGGGGGTCGCAGGGCTGTCCACAGCTCTGGGCCCCACGGACCCTCGCGCCTTCTAGGGACCACTCCTCTCTTCTGAAGGAGACTCGAGCTGGGCTCCAGGGCCCTTGTGATGCGTGGAGGCCCCACCCTTCCTCCTGATCGCCTCAGTCCAGGGTTGGCCTTTTCAAAGCTTGGGGGCCTCAGATCACACCTCAGATACTAGCATGGGTGTGATTTTCCCTGAATCCAATCCTGGCTCCACCAGCAGCTTGCAGTGTGACCTTGAATCCCTAGCATTCCCTTCCTGAGCCTCAGTTTCTGTCTCCAAGTCCAGAACTGAAAAACCCAGCCCCTCTCAGAGGAAGCAATGGCTGTGAAAATTGATTTGTCAGCTGCAGAGAATGATGACAGATTTGGAAAGTCTTGATTACAGGCTGGGGAAGCTTGGCCTACCCAGCTCGGCCTTGCAAGGGGAAGGGGTAGGGTGGTCCTTTGCTTCTTCCCTCCCCTTCCTTTCCTCTCAACCTTGGTGGGTCTTCACCGGCAATTCCAAATTTGGACATAGGCCCCGGAATTTGTAAAAGAGCTGTGGTTTCCCTGGTCCACCGTTTCCTCTCACTTCCCCTTCCTCCACTACCCAAAGCACACCTTAAATTGCCGGCACCACTCACCCAACCTGTTATCATGACCTTCTTAGCCCCCACTTTGGAGGTGAATGGCCTCCCAGTTTCAGTTGTCACGGACCCTGCCCTTCTGGCTGGCAAGCTCTGCACCAACGCAGAGGGCACTGGCCTAGGGGTCAGTGAAAAGTTGGGTCACAGTTCCAGGCGCTGGGGTCCTTGGGCAAACCCCTTCCTGCTCTGTGCCTTAGTTAGCCTTCTATAGGAAAGTCTGCTGAACTGACTGCCTGCCTCTTGCTGCATTGGTGGTCTAGGATTCCACTGTTCTGAGCTTTAGGGTTGTGGGGAATAGGGTGGGGCAGAGGCACCCATCCCCCTGGGCAGCTGTGACTGTCACTCATCTATCTTTCTTTGCCTTCCACTCTTTGTTCCTGAGGCCCAGGCTGCTGGGATACAGAAAATATTTGTGGTTTCTGGGTAAGGGCCACAGCTGTTACTGGAGCAGACTCTGTCTTGGAGTGTGCAGAAGAGGGGTTTGTCCCTGGGAAGCCAGGGACCTGGCCTGTTGGGCTCATTCCTGAGACGGGGTCGGGGAGCTCTGCAGTGTTGGGTCCCCGCCAGCGTCTGGAACATCTGCACTGCAGCACCCAGAGGCACTCCAGCCACACCCAGCCCCAGCCTCTGCCTTGCACTAGCCAGCCGGGGCCCAGGCACACTACTACCGCTCTGGGCTTTAGCGCCTTCCTTTTTAGAGGCTTAAGAGCTGTGCCCAGGGGACCCAGCTGGTCAAATGGTTTGGGGCTGCTGGCTCTTCATGCACCGTTCTAGAATTTTTCTACAGAGGTCCAGTCATGTCCCTAACCTCACCTCCCCCAACCTCTCCAAGATGCTTCCTGGGTGGGGACAAAGCGCAGGGTGTGGTCTCGACCCTGATTTTCAATTTGCCTGTCCCTCTAGCTCCATCTCAAAAGAGGAGAGGAAGTCTTGGGTCAGAGTGCCTTTATCCATCCTTCAAAACGTGTTGGTTTGGGATCCAGCCACATTCCCTTTCCTTTTGGGGTTGAGAAGCTCTCTCCAGAGACTGGCTAAGGAGGAATGCCTGGCCTTGGGTTCTCGGAGCCTCGGATCCCCTCTGTAAAATGACGATGAGGTTGATATTCTCCCTCACGAGATTATAAAATGGCTGCTGCTGCTAAGTCGCTTCAGTCGTGTCCGACTCCGTGTGACCCCATAGACTGCAGCCCACCAGGCTCCCCCATCCCTGGGATTCTCTAGGCAAGAACACTGGAGTGGGTTGCCATTTTCTTCTCCAATTATAAAATGGCAGATGTGAAAAAGTGTTTTGTAAAATGAGAGCGCCCTGCCCAGAGAATCAGGTGCTACTGCTGGAATCTCAGAAAGGTGTGGTGCTTGAGGAAGCAGATGACCTGAGCCTCGGGTTCCTCATCTACAAAATGGGTGTCTTTGTAAATAATAATCAAATAGTAACTTCCATTATTTATTGAACCTTCTAACTTACCAGGTCTTGGCTGAACCCTTGATATGTTGGATGCTGTTACCATGCCCTTTCTGCAAATGTGGAAACTCAGTTATCATATGTTTAGGGTAGAAAGAACACTAACATTTACATAGGGTTTCCTGTACTCCAGGATGTCTTCTAAGCACCGTTGCTGTTTTTTAGTCACTAAGTTGTGTCCGACTCTTTTGTGACCCTATGGACTGTAGCCCACCAGACTCCTCTGTCCATTAGGATTCCCAGGCAAGAATGCTGCAGTGGGTAGCCATTCCCTTCTCCAGGGGACTTCCCTATCCAGGGATCAAACCCGTGTCTCCTGCATGGGCAGGTGGATTCTTTACCTCTGAGCCGCCTGGGAAGCCCCCTTCTAAGCACTAGATATGTCTAAACTTTTTTCGTGCTCACCACAACTCCTCTGAGGTAGGCACTATTTTATCCCCTATTTTACATTTGAAGCTAAGTACGTGCCCAAGGCCACTCAAGCTCCTGAACAGCAGATCGGGCTCCAGTCTCTGGGCAGTCTGGCTCCTGCCTGTGTGCTGGGAGACACTGTGCTTTGTTGCTCACGAAAGTGGCCTGAACTGGGATTCAAACCCAGGCCAGTCCAACTCCAAAGCTAGGCCATCCCAGATTGTCTCCTGGGGCCTTATCCTGCCTGAGGATCAATGGTTCTGGGTCAGGAGAGGGGAAGACACTGCTCTCTAAGAAATCCGAGTGCTGTGAGCTAGGGGGTGTGCCGGGCACAGGGCCAGGAAAGGCATTTACTCGCTTCATTTAGGCAGGTCCTGGCAGGGGGAGGGGTCAGCCCTTGGTGTCTTCTTGCAGACTGGGGTGGGGAGGAGCCATCAGGAAAGGAGAAAGGGCAGAATCTAGATTTTGTAGCCCAGGGGCCTCCAAAGTGGGGTGCGTACACCCTGGGAAGCACTAAAGATGATTTACTGGGATGCCAGAACAAACTGTTAGACCTCTTACTATATATATTTTTAATCTCATGCTCAAAAAGTATGTTTGTTACAGTAAACTCTGGCGGTCCAGTGTCTGAGATTCTGAGCCTCCAATGCAGGAGTCCTGGGTGCGAACCTTGCTCAGGGAACCTGATACATGTGCCATAACTAAGACCCAGTGCAGTCAAATTAAAAAAACAAAACAAAACAAAACAAAACTGAGCCTCCTGCTGATCCCTTCTGTNTTATCTTTTTTTTTCTTTTGTTACTGGTGGTATATGGGATCAAAAAAAAAAAATGCAGGTCACTGCACAAAAATTTGTCAACTTCATTGAGGTGGGAGATTCATCTGTCCTATCATCTTTTCTACCCCCCAGCTCCTGCCAATGGGCATGCAGGAGGCACTCAATGTATAGGTTTTGAAAAATGCTGCTGCTGCTGCTGCTAAGTCGCTTCAGTCGTGTCTGACTCTGTGCGACCCCATAGGCGGCAGCCCACCAGGCTCCTCCGTCCCTGGGATTCTCCAGGCAAGAACGAGGCCCTGCTTAATCACTAATGCTTTGTATGAGCGGGGAAAGTTGCTTAACCCCTCCAGTAATTTCCCCTCCTGGCTGTATAATGAGTTTGAAAACTGGTTGGCAAGATGATTTATTTTTATTCTATGATTTTTTTTCAAAGGAGTCACTAAAGAAAGCATGGAAATTGCTCAGTATCTTTCACTCAACAATACTTATAAACCACCCTTGGTAGTAGGGGGTGCATTAAGGAAACATACACAATGATTTTCAGGAAAAGGTAAAAAGGTAAAGTGATTCTACCTTTATATCACTCACACAGATATAAAAGTGATCATGTGCAAAAGATTTTATTCTATTCAATAATCAATGACTGGACCAGGCAGATGTTAGAACCAGCTCAGAAAAGAATAAGTAGTTACTTTTATATCAAAAGGAATGTGCAAATGGAGGCAAACAGGTTTTTCCACCAGAGGTGGGGAAGGGAAAGGGAGGGCAATCCACCCAACTTTTTATCAGATAGGACAGAATGAGCATGTCTCTAAGAATTGGGTTTTCATAGATTTTTTTCCCCCTTGTAATACCTTGAAGACAAACAGCCTCCATCTAATTGAGGAATGATAAATCCACAGTGGTTGACCCAGGCCTCTCATGAGTAGATGGTTTCAGAGTCACACTGTGGTTCAAAGGTGGGAAAAGTCCCTCCTGGCTTCCTAGAGTCACTTAGGAAAGTTTTCAAAAATTTCAAAAGCCCAGGCTTCATCTATGACCTGTTGAGTCTCTGGAGGTGGCCTTATGCTTTACTAAGTTTGAAAAACTCCACAGGTGGTTATTAATGAAGTCGGAATTGAAAAAGCACTGATTTTGACGCTAGAAGACTGGTTAGAAAGTGCTAGTGGAAGAGATTCCTGGTTTAGGGGAATGAGGGTGTGGTGGGTGAAGAGGAAGAGGAGGGCAAAGCAAATCAGGAAGGATGTGAAGGGCCTTGCATGCCGAGCTCAGAGGGCCTACGTTGAAGGAGGCTCTTGGAGATGAGTGGGCAGTCCCTTGGGCACTCCTGGGGCACAGAGGTTTGGGTGATTTTTTTTGCATGATTTTCCAGATTATTTATAAAATTTTCCTCAATTTGCCCTTACCCTCCACACTTGATCTCATACCCTAATACTCAACATCTTTCTCCTCCCAAAAGTGCACTCGAGTTCTCCAAAGCCGGCAGGCTGTGTTTTGAAGACAGAAGTGCTTTTTCTTATGCTGGTGCTTCTTCTCCCCTCTTTCTTCTCCTTCTTCATTCCATTGAGTCCACATTCTTGATTGTGTACCTCTGTCAGCCTGAACCCCTAATGTGCATCTTTGACTTTATGTATGTATAGCAGACATGAAAATGGAACATGAAAGGACAAGATCAGTGTATTATTTGTATCTGTCTGTTTAGTTGTGCCAGGTCTTAGATGAGGCATTCGGGACCTTTAGCTGCGTCTTGTGGACTCCCAGCTTTGGCATGTGGAATCTAGTTCCCTGACCAAGGATTAAACCTGCACCCCCTGCATTGGGGGCTCAGATTCTTAGCCACCAGACCACCAGGGGAATCCCAAGATCAATTTAAAAAGTTGTGAGTTGTAGTGTTCTCATCCTGCACCCCAGTGGATCATTGCGTCTGGTACCCCACTTCGGAGACCACTGCTCTGGTGACAATGATTGTTTTAACAGAAGCTAAGTAAGTAAGTAAGTGAAGTCGCTCAGTCATGTCTGACCCTTTGCAATCCTATGGGCTGTAGCCTACCAGGCTCCTCTGTCCATGGGATTTTCCAGGCAATAGTACTGGAGTGGATTGCTGTTTCCTTCTCCAGCGGATCTTCCCGACCTAGGGACCGCACCCAGGTCTCCCACCTTGTAGACAGACGCTTTACTGTCTGAGCCACCAGGGAAGTCCATTTAATAGAAGCTAGCAGCACTAATTCAACATTTACTCTGCACTTCACCATGCTAAGTATTTTACCTGCCTTACTTTGTTGAATATTCACAAAAACCTTATGAGATTATCATTTTAGAGGTGAAGAAACTGAATAAGAAAGAAATGATGCAATTCACCCATGGCCATGAGCAGTTAGCATTTGAATTTAGGCTGTGACTACAAAGCCTGCAGTCTTAGTTACAAAATGCCACACTTTGTCCTTTGTAATGGGACTTTATTTTGTAGATGTGGAAATTGAGATTCATGTTTAGGTAACTTATAAAATTACAAATTGCTGAGGGGTAAAACTGTGACTGGGTCTGACCTCCAAGCCCATGCATTTTGCAGGACTTGGATGAGACTTTCTGTCTGGTTCTCAGTTTCCGCAATGCTATAGTTGGGCGTTGGTGGTTGAGCCAGCCCTGGTATTCTTTACCCCAGAGTGTTCCTCTTGGAGTCAGACCTGTTTGATGGCAGCCTGAAGGACTAAGGCAGGAGGTAGTCACAGCAGCACAAGGCCAGGAAGCCACTCTGCCTTGAATGGGTTTCTGAAATGATCTGTTCTGATGAATCTTCATGGAAATCCATGTCTGAAGAGATTCCGAGCTTCTGGGAGGAGAAAGGCACCAGTGTAGAGTGGCCATATCTGCCAGTCTTGATAAGCTATTTCAACCAAAATGATGAAACTTGCATGTTGAGGATGGGATGGGGATAGAGAGGAATCCTGTGGCCTTGGGGGAGAACTCTCCCAGGACTGATGTTCTGAGATTTTACTATGAGAATCCCTGGTTGGTATCTGCAAAAGTCTCTAACACCCTATTTTGGTTTTCCCAAAGATGGAGTAACATTGTCCACATTTTGCTGATGAAGAAACTGAGGTTGAGAGAGGCAACCTAGATTGTCTGAACAGAGAGGCAGTCTGGGAACCAAACCTGGGTCTTTTCCTTTGGCCTCTTCCTCACTTCCTATTGCAGGGAGGGCTCATTGCTATATGGAGGCTTGTGATGACCTGAATATGGGAGGCGGAGAGGTGAGCCGTTGTCTGGGCCTGACCTGCCTTTTCTTTGTCTAGAAAGTGAGGACCTTGAAGCAGTGGGTTGTTAGATCTGGGATTCTGAAACACTGGATGGAAAACGTTTGTTCAGGCAACTTGAGAAGTGTGGTCTGGGTCACCCTGGAAGGGATCAGAGCCCCTTCATAAAGCTTCGATGGCGCCTCTGTGATTAGCTCCAGAGCTTCCCCCAGCCCTCAAAGGAGGGGCTGTCGAAGCTCAGCTCCCTTGAACTGCACTCAGAACATGCAGTTCTGGACGATGTTTGCTTTCTATGTATACACAAGACATGCACTCGCAAGAGGCACATACAGACTGCCCTCAAAACCGAGAGCGTTTTCCCAAAGACTTGGAGGCCCCTCCTCTGAGCCATCCAGATGGGTCTGGGCTGCTGCCAGCTGCTAAAGTTTCCAGCAACAAGGCCAAAGAAAAATGCTTTGAAGCGGGAGATGCAGGTGACTTCCTGCCCCTCCTGCGGCCCCTTTCCTCTGCTGATGTTGGTGCTCCCTCATGTTTGCCCACGCTGTCCCCTTGGCCTGGGGAAATCCAGAGCTGGCTCCTGGTGGAACCTCGGGGTAGACGGGCTCCCTACCCGCTGGGGGAGTCTTCACTTCCTGAGGAGAGCTCAAGTTTGTACCAGAGGGCCCTTGGTTGTCAGGGAAACAGCAGGGTTTCCTCAAGCTCCGCTCTGAGCTCTCTGCGGTTGCAGGCAAATCGCTGCCCTCTGCTCTTCACTCAAGTCAGTCTGCTAACTGCGGTTTGGGGGACTTGAATTCAGGCAGTAGGGACACATAGATAAACATGACAGAGCTCTGTCCTTAGAATATCACCCAGCACACTGAAGGCCACCACTTATTGAGAACACATCTCTGCCTGGCCTTGACATAAGCTGAGTCTCATCCTCCAACTCCCCAAGGCAGGAAGGGGAAAGCCCCAGTTTTGTACTTAAGATAACCTTGAATTCAGACACGAGCAGTGTGCCCAAAGTCACATAGCGAGTAAGTCACAAAACAGACTGGAGTCCGCGTCTGCCTGTCTGACTCCAAACCTGTGTTCCCACTCTCTTGTGAGTCTCCAGTGGCCCCAGAGTAAGAGCAGGATTATGCGCTGAGATCAGGGGCTGATTTCCCCTTAGTGTGTGGGGGTGTAGGATGGGGGTGATGGTATGTGAAGCCCTGGAAAGCAGGCAGGTTAAGCATCTCCTTCGTTTACACCCTTTGTTCTGGTTCAGCTCCCTGTGGAGTCTTACTGAATTTAAGTCTGATACGAGTTTGTTACTTTTACTTTTAAAAAGTAACACATAGACCTGATTTTAAAAGATCAACTTGTACAGTCCCAATTAAATGGAAAGCACTAGTCCTTCTTTCTTCTCTAATCCCAAGATTGCATCTCTTCCATCTCTGCCCATCTGCCAAGAGGGCTTGATAGCCCAGCCCCTCCACCCTTCTCTTCCCCTTTCCAAAGCAGTTAACATTCCCTTTTGCATTTCTTTTGGGGTAAGATGTTTGTTTCTTATTCCTTTCCTGGAGATTCTGTGTCCTGACACCCCTTTCAGTGAGACTGGGTGTCCTGTTTGTTCATTCTCCACCCTCACCCGTGATCTGTCCCATCAGAGAAAAACCCAAAGTCTTTACAGTGGCCTCAAGCACTGGTCCCTTGATGCCACATCCTACCAGTGCCCTCACCCCACTCCCTGCCACCATACTAGCCACACTGAGCTCCTTGATCTCACTGCCCTCAGGTAGCAACATGGCTCATGATACCTCCAAACGCCCCAGCTGAGATCATACCCCTTGTCACTCTCTCCCGACCAAGTTTCGGCTTCTCTCGTTAGTTTTTATCATATGCATTTATCATTCTTCCCCATTATAGAAGGGGCTCCTGAGAAGCACAGGTTTTAGAAACTCTCTTGTTTACTGCTGTATACTCAGCGTCTACGGCAGTGCCTAATCAGAGTAGATGCTAAAGAAACCAGAGCCCCTCAGATATTCGCAGCAGGTGACCCACTTTCGTGAAAGTGAAGTCGCTCAGTTGTGTCCTACTCTTAGCGAACCCATGGACTGCAGCCCACCAGGCTTCTCCATTCATGGGATTTTCCAGGCAAGAGTACTGGAGTGGGGTGCCATTGCCTTCTCCAACATACGTATATATTCTTTTTCAAATTCTTTTCCATTATGTGTTATCACAAGATATTAACTATATAGTAGGTCCTTGTTTATCTATTTTGTATGTAGTGATTCAGTTTTAACCTGTATGATCTTGGACAAATTGTTTAACCTCCCCATCCTCAGTTTCCTCCTCTATGAGAAAAGGGACTTTGGTGCCAGAAAGGATTGCTGGAAGGGTTAGGTGAGACAGCATCTGGGAAAGTGCCCTGCATGGCCTGGAGGAATTGTCTGGTCAGTGGGCATGTCCTCTCTTCCTCTTCCAAATCCTCTCGGTTCCAGGAGTCTTTCCCGTCATGGTGTGAGCACCCGGACCCTGAAGAGTCCATCTATTATCCTCCCAAAAATGTGCCTGTCCCTGAGCCGCGTCTTTGGGTGTGATTTAACCTGAAGGGCTGGAAGCAGTTGAGAAAGAGCAGGCGGAGCACATTCTCCCTCGGGAGGAAGGAAAGGTGGGGAAATCTGGGGGAAGAAGAGAGGGAGTCAAAGCGCAGCGTTGTTTCATGGCATTTCTTTTTTCTCCACAGTGTTTTCTGCTGCAGAACCTGAGACCATGGCCAAACCAGCACAGGTGAGGAGCTTCTCCCCTTTCTGTAGTACTTCCCCTGGGCCTGGGCTCTTCCTGGAGTCACTGGGCCTTCAATACAGATCCGTGGTACCATCAGTTTGAAAGGAGCTGAAGAGGGTCTCAGGCTTTGCTTGCTCCTATTACAAGTCACAGCTCTTTCAGATGCAAGTGACCAATGAGAACTCACAACATCCTACACACAAAATATGTGTATTGGCTCACATGACCGAGAAGCCCAGGGCTTCAGGTCTGGCTGGATCCAGGGGCCCATCTGATATTGTCAGGATTCTGCCTCCATGAACTGGGTCTCATCTGGGTGGCTTCATTCTTGGACAGATTTTTCCTTGATTTCTCATACTAGCTACCAGAAGCTCTAGGCTTCCCTTCTGCTTCCTGGGCAACATGCAGGAAACAACATAATTTATACCACATGATTCTAAGGGAAGTCCTGGGTTTGGTTTTCATTGGCTGGGCCTGGGTAACTTGGATCTGGGTAGTGGAGTTGCTCCTTCCTGAACTGCATGGCCCAAGAGTGGTTCCCCCTGGCAGGGACTGGCAAAAAATTTCAGACGATGCTCTCTGCTCTGGAGGCGAAAGTGCTCCCTGTCCCTGGCATTTGGGATGAAGCTTCCCTGCCTTGGGCGGCCCCAGTCTTTCATGCCCTCTGAACACTTTGCCGCGCTGTAGAATTTGAGGTATATCAGAGATGTTACTCCTGTGTGTAGCCAAGATTACGTTTCTGCCCTGGTCAGAAGTATTGCTCTGTGCCAGGGCTTGCCTGAAAATGATCCGTGTCAGCTGGCCTTAGAGAAAAAGACATGGTCACTGAAATGATGGGGTTGAAAAGGAATAATAAAACAAAGAGACTCCTGCCTTGGCCCCTTTGGTCCTCACATTGATCATAGAGCTTTTGGCCACCGACGTAATGTAGGAGCTGCACAATCTTGGGTGAGTTCTTTACCTTCTTGGGGGCCCCAGTTCCCATTATGAGGTGATTGAGCTCTGTGACAACTAAACATTGTCCCCATCTTCATGACTTGCTACCCAATGCACGGAGGTCTTAAGGATATTTATTCACAATTCTTGAAGAGCACAGTGTGTTATATGATGTGAGATCAGTGCTCAGAAGAGTCTTAGCCACGGCCTCCCTGTCAGCCTCTGACAGCACACTTTGCACAAGTGGTCTCTGTGGCCAGAAAGGATGTTAGTGGTTACAGACCGCGATCCAAGGCATAATTCCTGCCGCTCCCCAGTTCCCATATCATCCTAGAGTTACTTCCAGAGAGACACTTGAATTGCAGGATGCCAGATGACCCGAGTGGACAGATCAGGCCCCGGGAGCCAAGTGGCCAGGACACGCATTTTTGGACTCCTGGTCCAGTGCTCCAAGACCTTACTGTCTGCCTGGCTGACCTGTGCTTGCTTGTCACCATGGACCAGCAGCCACAGACATCCTGCAAGCAAGAATGCCAGGAGGGCTCTAGGAGTCCCTTGTCCTGTGGGATGAGTTGAAGCCCCCCTATGCTGATGCGTGGTGCTGATGCTCTGATGGGTGCTCTGGGGGCATGCAGGATGAGGAACTAGGAACTGGAGAGAGCAACTTGGGAAGAGCAAGGGGGCTTAGAATAGAGGGGATGCTGGACCAGAGGGGAGAGAATGTAGTGTGTGCAGGGCAGTAAAAGCAATTTGGATGCTTGGAGTGTGAGGGCCAGGGGAGGGAGGAGGGAGCGGAAGACAGTACAGATCCTCCTTGACTTGCAATGAGGTTACCTCCCAGTAAACCCATGGTGAGTAGAAAATGTCTTAAGTTGAAATTGCTTCTAACTCACCTATCCCACTGAACATCAGCGCTTAGCCTCGCCCACCTTAACTGTGCTCAGAACACTTACATAAGGCTGCTGTTGGGCTAAATCATCTAACACACAGGCTAGAGAAGAGTGAGAATGATCCTCCCTCCACTGAGTTGTAGTTTGTGTCTAATGCTCCTAATTCTTAGCACCCCAACTCTGCTCCTAGTGTGCCCCTTTCCCAACACACATGCATGCTCACACATGTACACACACAGGCACAGAACAAGCCACCCCATCTTTTCTCTGGTTCAGGTCACTCCCAGTTACTTCTGCTGTGATCCTTGTGCCATCCGCCCATCTTTCCTTCCAGAAGGGGGGACCTCAGTGGAGAGAAGATCATGCTTCTGGGACTCTGTGAAATCACACATGGTCCTATGGCCTCTGTTTTGCAGAGGTGTTCTGGTTTGAACATAAAGGTGGCAAGAAGAGCAGTCTGAGGATGGGGCGAGGGGGCTGGTGTCTGCAACTCCAGAGCTGCAGAGGGAGGCCTGGGGCAGGCCCAGTCCAGGCGGCTCTCAGGCGGAGTCCCTGCGACGCAGCCATCTCTCTGAGTCACATCGTTTCAGCTCCCGAGAGGCCTCAGGACGCCTGCCCAAGCAGCAGCCTGCGTGCAGCCCGGGGTCCCAGCTGCTCATCAGCTGGCCTCAGGGCCTGCTGAATATTTCAGGGTGGAAAGTCCTTTCTCCTCCTCTCTCCCCTCCCTTTGCAGGGTACAGGGCCAGGAAACTGTCTGCTGGGGGAGTGGCAGGCAGTCAGGGTGAGGTGAAGGAGCAGTGTTGGCCACGCAGGTGGCGCTTGGAAATGGCAAATTCCCCAGGTTGGTGTGAGAATGACTGACGGTGGGAAACCTGGACAATTTGAAGGACTGTTCCTGCGTGTCTAAATGTGACCAGTGCTGGGGTCCCTGGGGCCCCCCTCTCCCAGTGGCTGTGATCCTGCTGGCAGGCTATTTATTATCATTGTGCAAAGACCCACAGAGGGAGAAAGACTGCCATGCTGCAGGCCAAGCCTACCACTAAGGGAGCCTTTTGATCGGACCTTGTGTCTGAAGTTAGACTTCCTCTGCTCCATACAGCCTCGTCTTTCAGCTGCAGCCTCTGTCCCCACCCTGGGGTGAGGAGGGGCAGGGGCCGGAGGGAAGGTGGCAACTTGCTGCCAGGACCTCTACCCTTCTTCCTGGGGGCTCCGCTGCTGTCTTGCCCTCTTCTCCTTCCTTCCTAGCCACTTACAATCCCACCATCTTGGCAGCTTTAGACAGCAGCGTAAGCACTGAAGAATCTGGGCCCGCCTCCCTGAGTCCTCCTGCTTGCTTTTAGCTCCGGACCTCTGCCATGCTGCGTCTCTGTGTGAAGCCTTTCCTTCCCTCCTCTACCCCTTGGGCCAGCTGTTGCTCATCCTTTAGCGCTCTGCTCGACTTAGACTTCCCTTCCAGGAAGTCTTCTTTGATCTGCTCTGGGTGTATTCAGTCACATATCCGCTCGCACACCTGTCTACCTAAGAAGCCAGTAGAGTGCCTAGTTGTGCCAAGCCCTGAGCTAGGTGCTAGGGTGACATAAGTGGGCAAGACAGACCCTCGTGGAGCTTTCTAAAGGGAGTGTCTCTTTTCTGGTCTGGGTAGTTGGCCTGTGTTGTTACTCTTTCCTTCTCTGCCCAGCAGTGTGATTAGGTTACAGGGGATTCACGGGTGGCGGGAAGGGAGCTGTGTCCCTTTCTGGTCCTCCGTTCTGCCAGAACTTTAAATAGCACTTCTGTGCCCACGCGTGCATACCTCGGAGGAGCCAGCGCTGGCAGACATACACCACAGGGCCCCTGAACGCCTGGCCAGGCCCTGCGCTGGAAGACCCAGGAGATGGCCCAGAGGCTCACAGGCTCCCATGCACTCCTTATTTTTTCAAACAGGATTATGTGAGCCACCCCACCAGTCCCGATCCCCTCATCCAGCTTGAATCGCCCTCCACTCTTTTCCTGCATTCCTGGAGTATTTATTACTAGCTCTATGCTAATTTGTAGGCTAGTCTCTCTCCTCTGCTGAGTTGGAAGCTCATGAAAGTCAGGCCTGGATCTTCTTCCGTGATCTTCAACCCTTCGTGTAGCGAAGGCCTGGCACAGGCTAAGTGCCCAGTCACCACGCAGTATGCCTAGTGCCCCAGGCTCTGCATCCTCCACTCTCTCAGCTCTTGGTTGCTCTCCGGGCCCGAGGTTCTCAGGGCTGTGTGTCCGACCCACATCTGACTTCTCTGTGAAGAGCCCTTTGTGCATTCAGGTTTAACATCTAAGATTCATTCCCCACCTTTACCCCAACGACCCAGCCAGCTTGTCCTCAGATGCCAGCTCATGGCTCAGTTTACTGGGCCCAGAGGAGCGGCACCTCGTCTGGGCAGATTCTGAGGGTGACTCTGGGCCTCCCACTCTGGGCCAAGGCACCCCTCTCCCCCTTGGAAGCTGGCAGCTGCAAGGTTTCTGGAGCTGGAGAGAGGGGTCACTGGACAGAGATGTGAGTTCTGTGTGACCCCAGCAAGTGGCTTCCCTTTGTGGGGCTCGGTTTCTTTGTTTCTGTGACAGAGATCATCTTAAGCGCGTCTACAAAATGCCATAATAATCACATTTATAAAGGTGAAAGGGCTTTCTACACCGCAGAGAGACATAAACACATGAGGGGCTCTTTGTTTGTTTTGCAGAAACCATTCCCACTCCCTGCATTCAGTCTGGGCTCTTATCTGTCCTAGGTTCTGGGAAGGTGGTGCAGAGCTCAAGGCTTGACTGAGCCCTCCTGCCACGGGGAAAAGGCACTGTCCTTGGGGCAGGTGGTGGCAGGAGGTACGGGGAGAGCCCTCCCTACCCTGGTTGCGGCTTTCTGTAGCCGGCTCTCCACTTTAGGGGCAGGGAGCTGAGCCACTGTCCAGGTGAGCGGTCGCGGTCTGGGGTGAGGCAGTGCAGGTGAAGATGGAGAGACGTGGCAGATTCTGTTGCATTATCTTTGTTCAGTCCAAAGACTGTGAAAATACACCCCGGCTCTTGCCATGCCATTGTGGAGACTGAGTTTGGGGATTTATAATGAATATCTGAGCATTTTAGGAGCAGCAGGGACTTTTATCCCACGGCCAGGGTTGGGAGGTAAGCTGGGGTTGGGACTGGGAGCCCTGTTCAGGACCAGGTCAGCAGCTCACCCTCTGCTTGTCTCTCCACAGGGTGCCAAGTACCGGGGCTCCATTTGTGACTTCCCAGACTTCAGCCCCAGCCAGGATGCCGAGACTCTGTACAATGCCATGAAGGGCTTTGGTGGGTGCTCAGCCACTGTGGGGAGAGGGACCCGCAGGAAAGGAAGCAGGACTCACCTGGGCTTGGGGGTGTCCCCTCTTTTGGTTTTTCAGTCATTCTTTTGTCTCCCTTTATTTTTTTGGCCACAATACATGGCATGCGGGATCTAAGCTCCCCAGCCAGTGACTGAACCTGGGCCTCTGCAGTGGAAGTGCGGAATCCTAACCAGTGGGCTGCCGGGGCATTCCCTTGTCTCTTTTTTAAATAGTTTTATAATGGACTCTTCCAACGGTGCTAGTGGTTAAGAACCCGCCTGCCAGTGCAGGAGATATAAGAGATGCAGGTTCAATCCCTGGCCCAGGAAGATCCCCTGGAGAGGAACATGACAACCCACTCCAGTATTCTTGCCTGGGGAATCCCATGGACAGAGGAACCTGGAGGGCTATGATCCACAGGGTCGCAGATTCAGACATGACTTGAGCGACTTAGCACACAGGCACATTCCAGGCCAATGACATGGTCTGATGAGTAGAAGAAGCCCTACCAGTAGACCTGCCACCCAGCTTGAGAACGGCGCTTGCTCGCCCACGTAGCTGAAACATCAGGGTGGGCCCCCTCCGGATAACATCACTGTGCCTTTTGTCTTGCCGGTAAGCACTGCCCTCAATTTGCAGCTTATTATTTTCTTTTATTTTTCCTGTCAGTGAAAGAACCCATCCTGGACGTTAGGACACCTGGGTTTTTCTAAGCCAAGCTCACTGGGAGACCGCAGGGGACTCCATGCTCCTCTCTGGGCCCCAGTTTCCTTGAGTGTGTGACGAGGAGCTAGAGCATAGGCCATCTGAACTTAGATACTACATTGCTAGCATCTCTCTCAGGGGGGCTCGCCAGGTCCCCACAGAGCCCCCCTCTGAGGCCACTGCCTCTCATGAGCAGAAGGCTGATACCGAGGACTGCAGGGAGCACCCCTGTTGGGCTTCCTGGAGGCAGGGTGGGCAGGGTGACGGGTGCCTCCCCTCTTCTAGGCAGTGACAAGGAGGCCATCCTGGAGCTGATTACTTCCCGGAGCAACAGGCAGAGGCAGGAGATCTGCCAGAACTACAAGTCCCTCTATGGCAAGGTAACCATGACAACCAGAGGGTTGGGGGTGGAGGAGGCATGCTCTGAGTCATCCAGGCCCTTTCCTGAGTAGTTTACTCCAGCTCAGCTGCTATGCTGGCACTTCTGCCCTCCTTTTTCCTTCTGTCAGTCAGGCAGGGATCATCCAACCATAACTGCATCTAGAGCACCTGCTGGGCACCGTGCTAGGGGTTAGGGCTACCCAGATAAATAAGACCCGAGGGTGTCAGCCTGCGGACTCACAGTGGGAGAGACACAGTGAACAAGGGAACACGTAGCAGTGGGAAGGGGCCCTGTGCTTTGGACACATGGTGGCAGGGAGGGGGCCCTGTGCTTTGGACACATGGCGGCAGGGAGGGGCACCGTGCTTTGGGCTGCAGTCCTGCCGTCTGCTGGCTGCGTGCCTCTGGGCAGGCGACCTGATGTCTCTAAGCCCGTTTCTGAAGGCCAGTGATGGTATGTACCCCCAGAGTGGCGATTAAGTTGGGTTACTTCGCTCAGTGCCTGTACAGAGAGAGTGCTCACTCAGTGTAATTCTTGTCGTTATAGCTGCTCTTCCCTATCTTCTTCCATCTCCTCCTCCCTCCCCCAACCAGGACCTCATTGCAGACCTGAAGTATGAGTTGACGGGGAAGTTTGAACGACTGATTGTGGGTCTTATGAGGCCGCCTGCCTATGGTGATGCCAAAGAAATTAAAGATGCCATCTCGGTAAGAAGCAGGGTCTGTGCATGTGTGAGGGTTGGGGGTGTGGTTCATGGGAGATTGCAGCTTCTACAGCAGAAATTCAGTGAGCCCTACACCCACTCCTCACATATGCCCTGCTTTGAGGCATGAGCCCTACACCCACCCCTCACATATGCCCTGCTTTGAGGCAGCAGCCCAAGTCCTGTCCCAGAGGGTGCCATGGTCCCTCCAGATGATGGAGGTGGCATAGGTGTTGGTGTGAGGCCCACCCTTGAAAGGGGGCCCTGGGCCCACGCCCCACCCCAGTCGCTTACAGTCCTGAGGAAGCAGGACACGGGGATGTGGAAACAGATTGTGTCCAACACCCAAAGGCCAGGGCATCGTAAAGGAGATCAGGAGGACAGGCCCTGGGCTTGGGGTGGCTGGAGAGGGCATCACAGAAGATGAGGGGATCGAGTTGGGCCTGAAGCCTGGAGAAGGTTTGCTTGACCAGAATGGGCAGGTCATTCTAGGCTGGAGAGGAAGTGGTTGTGGAAGTGTGTTCAGGATATGAGGGGAGTCCAGGGGAGGACTAGTCTAGTGGAGGTGGAGGGTTTCTCCCTACAAATCAGGGAGAGCTCAAAGGTCTTTGAGTATAACTCTGCACTTTACAGTTTATAAAGTGCTATGATCTTTGTCTCAGACGAGCTATATGAACTTGTTTTCATAAGCTAGTAAACTGAGCAGTGTAAGAGATTCTCACATTCTCGTTTTTCTGTGAGTTTGGCAGAGCAACTAGTATCATTTCCGTTTTAAAGATGAGAAAAGTAAGGCCCAGGAAGATGAAGTTTTTTTAATGAGCCATCACAAAGCAGGTAGCAGGCGGAGGTGGCACTAGACTCCCATCTTTAGATTCTCAGGGCTGCAGCTCTGGATCAATGCCTAAGACCTGTGTTAGGAACACCCTGAGTGCTGGGGGTTTCCCAGCTCTGACCACCCCATGTTCCCAACTCGGGGCTGGTGGCCTCCCATCTCAGCCCTTGACTCACATGCCCCTTCTTTTCTCCCAGGGCATTGGGACGGATGAGAAGTGCCTCATTGAGATCTTGGCTTCTCGGACCAACGAGCAGATCCACCAGCTGGTGGCAGCGTACAAAGATGGTGAGATGGGCAAGAGGAGCCATTCACGGTTTTTCAGATGTGTAACGAAGGTGCTCACAAGAGTAGGGACCCTAAGACTCTACCCATCCACCTTTTTTCCTCCTTCCCTCTGATCTGTCTGTCCATCCATCTATCCATTTAGTAAGTACCTACTTTTCTGCTGGGTTCTCCGCATATGGTGGTGGGCATCCATACTGTTCTGCCTGAGAGCTTATGTATTAATGAGATCATGAGGGATATAGATAATAAACAGGTAAACAAATGGGATGATGACATGTGGTAAAGAGTTGTGAAGGACACAAGACAGAAAACAAGCATCCAACTTGGAGAGGACATGCTTCAAATAGGTGGTTGGGGAAGCCTGTCTTGGGAGGAGATGAGCAGGAGCCAGTTGTACACAGAGTGGGGAGAAGACCCTGGCAGAGAGGGAATGACAAGTCCAAAGGCCCCCAAGCAGAATAAGCCTGGTGTCCAGTGTGAGGCTGGAACAGCAGAGGGCAGGACAGGATCGCACAGGGCCGTGCAGGCCAAGGCAAAGAGACAATGTTCATTCCAGACCTAGTGGGAAGCAGAGGAGCCCATGATGAGTGTGGGCTCTAAGACAGTCACTCGTGTTGCTCTGGATCGGAGAAGCAGAAAGAACAGTCAGAAGGCTGTAGGTGCTGTCCAGGTGAGCAACAGTGGTGTCTGGAGTAGGATGCCACAGGTGAGGATAGAGAAATGTGCACAGATTCCGTCTAACCATGTCATGAGTCAGCACAAAGCATCGTGAAAATACAGCCTGGGTCTTGCACGGCCAGCATGGAGACTGGGTTTGGGGACTTGTAACAAATATCAGTATTTTAGGGGCAGCAGGGACCTCTATCCTGGTTCCCCGGGATGTCCTGGGGGTGGGACCAGAGCTTGTGTTCCTTTCTGGCAGCCTACGAGCGAGACCTGGAGGCTGACATCATTGGGGACACCTCTGGCCACTTCCGGAAGATGCTCGTGGTCCTGCTGCAGGTTGGTCTACCCTGGGGCCCTCCCCGAGCTCTCCCCCAGGATGCAGAGGGCTTGGAGCACCTCGTGCCTGTTCCCCTAGACAGTGTGGCTTGTGAGAGGCTCCTTGGTGGCTCCTCAGGTATAAAGTCCTCCTCGTGTTTTCTGGCCACCTCTCCCCCCTCCCCATCTTATCCTCAAACTTGAGATGGTCTCTTTGGCTTGCCTGAGTGTAGAAGCTGAGCATCCAGGGTCTGTTCTGTCCCCCGTGGTTTGCACAGGCAAGTGACCTGCATTTTTTTTCACACACCCTGTCTCTCTTCTGCTTCTCTGTCCTTTTTGTCTCCACAAGTAGCCCCTCCTCTTTGCTCCGGCCTCTCTCTTGCCATGGCTTTCCCAGCCCTGCTGCTCCCTCCCAACCAAGGATGACGTAACAACATAAAAAAGAGCATGAAGAGGATGCGCCGTGGTGTCACAGCTGCATTCTACCTACTCAAGCTGTTTTTTCCTTTGTTCATTTTCCTTCGCCTGTGGTTTTTTTTTACACTTTGAGTTAGTTGCTAACATTTAAAACTAGAGAGATTTTGCTCCAATATCGGATCTCTGGATTCTTTTGAATAATCGAAAAGTTCTGGCAACAGCAGGCCTGCTTATTCTCAAGACTGCCCTGTTTGGTCCACACTCCAAGGATAAAGGGAAAATCCAATGGTAGGGACCCTGTGATTCCACGCAAAATAGATGCTGTGGTCCTCTGTGTGTGTGGCCACACCCTGCAGCTTGTGGGATTTTTGTTCCCCAACCAAGGATTGAACCCTGGCCTGAAGCAGTGAGAGTGCAGAGTCCTAACCACCGAACCACCAGGGAATTCCCAGGTGCTGCGGTCTTGTTCTGGTGGCAGCCGTCAGTCTCTTCCCCTGGACACCCCAGGCCACCATGGTTTTCTTAATCCTCCCTGTCTCCACCATTGGCATCCAGGCTTTCTCCCAGCTCTGTATTTGATCCAGTGTCCTTTGTTTTTCTTCCCAGGGTACCAGGGAGGAGGATGACGTAGTGAGCGAGGACTTGGTGCAGCAGGATGTTCAGGTAAATAACCACCAGTGGAGATTGCTGGGCACAGCCAGGCAGCCCGAGAAGGAGGAGGGATGAAGGCAAAGTAATTTGCATCAGATACCAGAAATAACTGACTCACCGCCATCATTATACAGCACTTCACTGAAGGAAGGGTTGAAGTTACCTTTCAAAGGTACATAGCATATGTAAAGCTGGTGAGATGTATTTTGGAGCTTTCATTATTTGTTCATTTTTCATTCAGTCAATTAATATTTATTGAACACTTACTATATGCCAATCATTCTGAATGCCAAGCATTGGGGAATCACAAATGAGCAAAGTCAAAAAGTACTGGGGAGTCAGACATAAGTTAATCACACAGTCACATTTTCTTTGGATATACCATATATTCTAGGTGTTTTGAGCTCCCACTATATGCCAGTGATACTGTAGGTAGATACAGAGAATGTAGAACATAATTCCTATTCTTGAGGAGTCGATGCTGTAGTGGGAAGCCAGGCATATAAATATTATATATTATAATATACAGTGAATCAAAGCTATAAAGACACAAAAGTCTAGAAGAGGGAGTGAGGGAAAGAGAACTCTGCCTGGGAACATCAGGAAGTGCTTTGAAAATAAATGGGATGTTTAATCTGGGCCCTGAAGGTTGAATAGGAGTTTCCGCAGAAAGAAAGGAAGGACTCTAAGAGGTGTATGCAATTACTAACATGTTCAGGGATCTGGCAGTGGTTCTGAGTGGCTTGGCTGGTAAGTTCTGTTTCCTGAGATTTCTTCTCTTAATTAAGCCCCACTTCTTCCCCTCCAGGACCTGTACGAGGCAGGGGAACTGAAATGGGGAACGGATGAAGCCCAGTTCATTTACATTTTGGGAAATCGCAGCAAGCAGCATCTCCGGTTGGGTGAGCTCCAGAGAAGACCTGCTGCTGTCCCCTGGGGGTTGTGTCAAGATTTCTTTTCTCATTTCCTTTTCTGATAAGGAGCATGATAATGCTTCACCCACCTGATTTTAACACCGTGGCTTCTGTGGTCCCTTATGAGAGGTCTTAACAGGGTGTTCAGCCCCTCCGTCTCAGTACAGTCCCTGTCTTCATGTTGGAGCGGGATGTGTACACAGTCCCTCACAGCAGACACGGTGAGGCTGCGTGGTGGCCGGTGACATGCACGGCCTTCCCGCCACCTCCCTAAGTGCCAGCCCTGCCTTTTCCGTGGCGATCTGGTCCTGGCCACCGCATCTCCCCTGCCGAAGTCCCTGTTGCTTCCAGTGTTATGAGGGTGCCCTTAACACCCCATCTCTCTGTCTGACTCAGTGTTTGATGAGTATCTGAAGACCACAGGGAAGCCGATTGAAGCCAGCATCCGAGGGGAGCTGTCCGGGGACTTTGAGAAGCTGATGCTGGCTGTGGGTATGTCCGAGGTTACATTTCCAGGGCCTTTGAGGGATTCAGGGAGTCTGGCCCAGGGACATGGGGATTGTATAGTATGGAGATGGGAAGGAGAAAACCAGACGGGTGGTGAATTCTAAAGGTTTAGCTAGGGCCATGTGGCTGAGGCCTCGGGGCTGGGGTCAAGCCTTGGACACTGCTGCCTCCCACTCTCTCTTCCCATGTTTGTGATGGGGCCGAAAAGCACATGGGGTCAGGGGTCAGAAAGTCATGATCAGGAGAGCAGGTTTTGTGGAGCGTCTGCTGTGTGCCTGGTGCTCCACTGAGTGTTTACTCTTTACACATGACCCAGGAGTGGACACTGTCATCATCTCATTTTCACGGATGAGAAAACGGCAGCTCACAGAGGCTGCATCTCTTGCCAAGGGGTAGTTTTGTAATGAATTGGGGTACTCTGGGCGTGGGGGAAGCCAGGAGCTGAGATTCAAGATTCAAAACTCAGGCTTCTTCTCAGTCTGCTGTTGACTTGGAGGAAGTCACTGGTGCTCAGTGGGCCTCAGTTTCCTCATCTGGTAAATGGGGGTGGGGAGTGAGCCGCCTGACCCAGAGGCTGTGGGCACATCCTGACACTGCATTCCCAGGGCATTCTGGGACTCTGGCCCAGGAACACGGGGCTAAGAATGGAAAGGAGAACTGTATGATATGGAGGTGGGAGGGAGAACACCAGAATGTCAGTTTGCCAGCCAGACGTTCCAAGAGTCACTATGTCTGAGCCTGGGCTAGGTTGCATGAGTGTGTTTCCTGGGAACAAGCTAAGGACCAGCACTCATCCTCTCGCCCAGAGCTGTCCTCCACCAACCCTATCTCAGGTAATCAGGTTGTGGCCCCGCTCTGCCAGCAAGATCCAGAGGTTGGGCCAGTAATGTTCTATCATAGCAGACTCTAAAGAACCACCTTGCCAAGCCCCACCTTAGGTCCTCCCCACCCAACCCAGTTCCTTGAAACACCAAAGGACCAGAAAGATGAAGGGGGGTCTTTGCACTCCCGACATTACAGCAGGCCCATGTTCTGATTTCTCTATCCCCTGGGTTTGTGATAAAAGTGGTGGGCCAGGGGTCCTCAGGGATTTCAGATGATCAGGAATCAGGATTCTTCTCAGGTTTGAACTTGGTGGCTCCCAAGGAATGGAAATAAAGAAGGACTCAGACCACCCCATCGCCCTTCCAAGGCAGCCAGAATAACTACCTCTTCCTTCCTCTTCTCAGTGAAGTGTATCCGGAGCACCGCAGAGTATTTTGCTGAGAGGCTATTCAAGGCCATGAAGGTGCGTGGTGGGGTTGATGCGCCTGAGGTTGGGGAGAGGGCCTCTGTGTGCCCCCACATGATTGTCGGGACTCTGGCAAATCCTTGGCAGTCCATTGGCCAAAGAGAGCATTCAAGGCATTGGCCATAAAACCGAGTGATGACACTTGGTCCCAGGTGAGCTCTGGAGCCTCGGGTGCTGCCTGTCATACACCTTCCCACCCAGATACCTACCCTGTTCTCATGATTGTTCAGGGGGTGCAGTGACATCGTACCCCCAATCCAGCCAGCCAGCTGGGTTGGAAGCCCGTGCTTTATTTCTAAACACTAATTAATTAGAGTGTTTATATATAATGTACATAGGAAGTGAAAGACATTTAGGCATTGCCTGCCAAGACTTGTGATGTTCATCCCAGGGACTCAGGGATTCTGCTCCTGGCGAGTACTGAGGACAGATTTTCCCAGGACTTTACACACACAACACAGAGGGTGGTGATATCTTCATAGGGCACCAGGGTGAATGAATATAGTCATTTGTTGTCAGAGGCCACAGGCCCAAAGTCCCTGCAAGTCTTCCAGCGCCAGACTGGACCCAGCTGGGCCCAGCTGTCCAGAGACGTTCACCTGTATGATGTGTAACATTCATAGCAGTATGGTCCATGTCATGAAAAAACTAGAAACAATCGAATGCCTGTCAGGAGTAGATGGACAAATAATGCGTGGTGGTGTTTCAGTTCAGTTCAGTCGCTCAGTCGTGTCTGACTCTTTGCGACCCCATGAATCTCAGCATGCCAAGCCTCCCTATCTATCACCAACTCCCGGAGTGCACTCAGACTCAACGTCCATCGAGTCAGTGATGCCATCCAGCCATCTCATCCTGTCGTCCCCTTCTCCTCCTGCCCCCAATCCCTCCCAGCATCAGAGTCTTTTCCAATGAGTCAACTCTCCGCTTCAGGTGGCCAAAGTGGTGTGTTTATAGAGCTCCAAAATGTGCAAATCTAAACCTTGCTTAGAGCTATGAGGAAATCAAAGATGGAAATGACACGAGGTGGGGGAAGAAGACGACAAAAGCAGGAGGGACATCGGAGCTTCAGAGGGAATGGCAACGTTTGGCTTCTTTCCTTCTTAATTTTAACGTTTTATTACAAACATTGTATTTTCAGCTGAGCAGGGGACTCTTAGCAGTCTAGCCTCCTCTCAATTCCCCATCCCCCAAACCCACTTGTCTTGCAGGGCCTGGGGACTCGGGACAACACCCTGATCCGCATCATGGTCTCCCGCAGTGAGCTGGACATGCTCGACATCCGGGAGATATTCCGGACCAAGTATGAGAAGTCCCTGTACAGTATGATCAAGGTGAGGTGCTCATGGAGCTCCAGAGAGGGCTGGGGTGCTCTCCCAGGAGGAGAGGTGTCATCCTAGGAAGCTGGAGTCTCGTGGGAATTGCAGGAGCCCTGCCTGTGCCACCTTCAGGGAGTTGAAGGCAACTACAGAGAAGCAAGTGTCACCTTTCAGGCAAGGTGCTTCTAAGACATGAGGCACCTCTTTAGAGGAAGGCAGGACTGGGTCATGATGGGGGCAAAGCTGAATCTGGGATGAAGGCTCCGTCACTAGGGTGGTGAGAGGTCAGCCTCCTAGAGGCAGCGCCAGGTGGAAGGTCAGAGGCAGGCGTCCCAGGTGAGCCCAGAGGAGGCTTCACTGGGGACTCGCAGGCCCTGGGCCAGGTGGTGGCTCTGGGCTGTCCAGCCCATGAGACTTGCTCCAGAGACAGATATAAAGCTGGATGGTTTCTCCTTGTTTTGGGTGAGTGGGATAAAGCTTTCTGAGTTCAAGCTGTGCTCCCTAAAGTGTGTTTCTAAAGAAGAATTATGTAGGCATTGTGTGCAAAAATATCTCATGGGAAACATCTGGGAAAAACTGGAATAAGCAAAATAAGTCTGCTTCTTTACCAAAGCGCTTCTCACAGCCTTCACTATAGTTTGTTCACTATGAGGCCCCAAGAGGGATATAGAGTATGCCGTGTCTATCAAACGTACATTTGTTTGGTTTTGGCATTTCCCAGTGTTTTTGCTCAGTCCATTTTATGGACTATTTCACATAGGAGGGCTGGGCTAGGGTTACCTGGTAGCAGGGGTGTGCTGGGGCCAGTTCACACTGGCTTGGGAAGCATCTCTTCTTTTTCTAATTTTTAAAAATATTTATTTATTTGTCTGCACCAGGTCTTAGCTGCAGCACTCCAGGTCTTTGTTGTGGTGTGTGGGATCTTTAGCTGAGGCGTGTAGGATCTAGTTCCCTGACCAGGGATAGAACCTAGCCCCCCTGCACTGGAAGTGCAGAGTCTTAGCCACTGGACTACCAACGAAGTCCCCAAAACATCTATTAATTCCATGTGCAGTGAAGTCATACCTGGTAGCTTGGAATTGTCCTTTAGAGGAAATTAGCAAACGCTACAGAGCAGGACTTTTTCTCTTTTTCCCAAGAGCCAGTTGGTAAGTGCTTACCATCACTCCACAGTTTGGTCTCAGTCACCTCCACACAGGCTGAGAGTGAGGGCTGCTGCAAACACATGGTCAGCCTGCCCATGTTTTGGGCCATGCAGGACCTCCCCTTCTTGTCTGAGAGGATCCCAGGGCTGGGTGAGAGGTGACCTTTCCCTCTGTCTTTCTTCCCAGAATGACACCTCTGGCGAATACAAGAAGGCTCTGCTGAAGCTGTGTGGGGGAGATGATGAGTAAGTGGTTTCCTGGCCCCAGGCTGGAGGGCGTGACCTCTGGTGTGGCTGGTCAGGACTCGCTTGGCCTCATCCTGATGGATGGATGGATGGAGATAGATGGATGGATTAGACAGACTTGGGAATTCCTTGAAAGTCAGAACACCGCATGGTGAAAGTCTGAGCGTCCATGTACGCGCACGAGTGTGGTCTCCCATACATGGAGACGTCTGTTCATGTGAACTTGGAAAGCAGTCTAAGGATGTGCATCAGCAGAGGGTCTAGGCCCTGCTACTAACTTCTCAGGTGCTTCTCTGGTTCTTCCTCTGTTAAATGGAAGAAGTACAGATGCCTGCCCTGGCTGCTTGTTTATTCAGCATCTATGCATTAAGTACTCTCCACGTGCAGGCCTTGAGGGGAAGCCTTGATGAAGCCTCCAGCCTAGAAAAGCACACAGATCTGGGCATGTGTCCATGGTGGGGAAGTGTACGTNCCCAGCAAGGGAGTTTGTTGGCTGATGGGGACTCAGGAACCCCAGGGTCTGGTCCTGGCTGTGATGCTAACAGCATCATTGAGCCTCAGGCCAACTCTCCTCACCTCCTTAGGGAAACACGTGCGATGCCTGGGATAAAAGATGGCAGGTGGCTTTAGCCTCCAAGGCCAACTCTAGGGGGTTGGTAGTGGCTGCCTAGAATGCTGTGTTGAGAAGGATTTAAAGGTTCTGTGTCACGGTTCGTTGGTGACATCTGCCAGGAGCAAGGCAGTGAGAGTGGTGGTGACACAGAGACCATGTATGTGCATGTCTTAAGACACACACAGGCTGCCACATGCACCACTGTGTGTGGGACCCTCACATCAGGCGGTTGTGAGGCGCCCTTACTACTGAGACAGTGACATTGTAACGTGCACGTGCCTGGTACTTTGCAGTAAAATACTTAAGGGGCTTTAGCACAGTGACTGAAAGAGTAGACTTGGGAGCTGGACTGGCTTGATTCGAATCTCCCATTTATCAGTCATGTTACCCTGGACAAGTTACTGAATATCTGTGCCTTTGTTCCCTTATAAATACAGGATTTTAATTCTACCTCACACGACTGTTGTGAAGATGCAAAAAATAATTATTATTAATGCACCAAAGTGCTTGGTACCTGATAACTTCCTTAGTGTTATCATTGTGATTACTTGCACTAATCTCTATCCTAACTTGACTCGGGAGGAAAGGGGGGGGCCAGAAATGGGGAGGGGTTCACCCAAGGTCCTTCAGTGAGCTTGGGGGCAGCTGTGAATAGCATGCCTGCTCCTTCTACTACCCCAGCCTGAGTTCCTGAAACTTGCCTGAAGCTCTGGGGCAGTGTCTGACTTGATACAGGCTTGGCTCAGAGCTCAAGGCAGCCTTGAGGTTAGAATGTCCCTTCCACAACAGCCCTGCCTGGTAGATTTAGGTCTGGGCTGCAGCCATGCCTGCTGCTGCTGGGTGGTGGGGGAAAGGATGATGTCCCCCCAAACCCCGCATCAGAGCTCACCTCCCACCTCGGGGGCTTCTCTTGGGGCCAGTCTTCCAGGAGTTCGTCAAGATGACCAACTATGACGTGGAGCACACCATCAAGAAGGAGATGTCTGGGGATGTCCGAGACGTGTTTGTGGCCATTGGTAACTGGCGGGGATGAAGGGCAAGGGCTGGGGAGGGACAGGAAGCATGTCCAGAGTCCCTGGATGAGTGTGGCCTTTGCAACTTCTTAAACTACTAGTTCCCGGAAAATAAGCACTGCCACTTCTTGGGGTCTGTCGATGAGTGATTGGCGGGGTAACATGAGGACTTGTTCTAGGCGGCAGGGTAGGGTAAGGAAAGAGCTCTCTCTGGGGACATGGCTGGGAGGGTGGTGGCTGGGCTGGGTAGGGGTGCAGTGTCCTGCAGGTCTAGGGTGTGTAGACGCGCACACAACTTTTCCTCCTCCCAGCACCTGGATCTCTTTGGTTACTCTCTTACTGCATAATATTAGCTCTTGCCTTTGAAAAGTCTTTCTCTTTTTGGATCTCAATTCTCCATGTGTACAAATGACTGAGTAGATACGAGCAAAGGTCAGATTTGTTTTTATTGGTGCTAGTGATTAGCAGTATCTTATTTTATGACTACAATAAAATGCATTGTATTGATGCACTTTAAAAAAAAATCTTACTTTGAGGTATCAGTGGAAGGTTTTCACATAATTGCCATCAGTTACAGAATGCCTACTGATTTTAGGGGCTTCAAATACGAGGAAAAGTTATTTTAGAACATAGGAGGCAGAGATGTTATTGTCGTGATGTTATTATTTAATTTATAGTGGATCTTTATCAGCTGGGAGCAACACTTAGGAGACAGAATAGCGTAGTAAATCCAGGTAGACTCCCATCTGTGCCACGTATTAGCTGTGCAGTTATATCCTTTAGCAGGTCATTAACACCCAGTGCCTCAGTTGTCCTCCTCTGTAAAGTGGGTGTGATAATAGTACCAGATTTAAAGGAGTTAATTATATGACACTTAAAAAACAGCCTCCTGGTGCATAAAAGGCACTGGATAAATATCAGCTTCTATTGTTACTTTCTGTCAGACCCTCTGTGAAGTTAGTTGCACACAGCTTTGTTTGAATCCTCACAAAGTGCTTTTATCTGCTTATTTTACAAAGTGGGATGCTGGGGTTCAGCGAGTTTACATAGCAGTAGTGGAAGCGAGACTGGAACCAGAGGCCGTCTGAGCCCAAAGCCCAGACTCGTGTTAATCCCAGAGTAATGGATCCGTGGAGACTCATCTAGCCTTGCTCTCCTCATGATGCTCCCGCTTTCCTCTTTGCCCACCTAGAACATGTGTTGTGCATGTGTGTGCGTAGATGTTCCACTCCACTTCACTCCATCCCAGGGCAGGCCCCGGGGTTCTCTGAGGCAGGTGGGCAGGCTTCAGGTTCCGGGGAAGGCTTTCTGGGTTGGTTATAGAGGATGGAAGTTTCTGCCCAGTCTCCTCCTTAACCACACTGAGCCCCAAGCTTGCAGTCAGGGCAGTCTCCTTGGAGGAGGTGACAGGACTGGGGATGTGGATTTGGGGAGGTAAAGTAGTGGAGGACACACAGGAAACTTCTCCTTACCTTGGGAAACAGGAGATGAGAGAGCAAAGGGAGACAGGAGCTTTGATTTTCAGGTCGAGGAGCGTGGGTTTTGTTTAGGAGGTGGTAGGGAACTACATAAGGACCCAGGAAGGTCAGTATATGATGTGGTCTTTCCCGCAGGGTCCCGAACCTGCTGCAGGGGCCTGTCTCCTGCATGTATATGTATATGCCTATATACACATATATGCCTGTCTCCTGCATGAGTGTGCCCTTGAGATGCACGGCTCCAGCCTCTCGGCCCCTGCCCTCCTCATAGAGATGCTTTTACATCCAGAGTCATTCTAGCGTTTTAGCTCTGGCATCTGAATCCTCCTCCTTAAGCTACCGAGTCACCCCTTCTGATCCTATGAGCTCTGGGGCCTTGGAATCCAGCAGGTGCTGAGGGCTAGAGACCCACCCCCCATCCCTGGCCTTGGAGGGTGGGAGGTTATTACATCAGGCAAGCAGTATTTTGGGTGGCGCTAGGTAGGCTGATGCAAACATGTGCATACTCTGGGGCAACACTCAGCCCCAGGGACTGGCATTGCCCTAAATTAACAGTCTTCTTTGGTGTAGTGTTTCTGTCAGTCAGGAGTTCTCAAACATTAGGCTGTACCACAGTAAGGTATGCAACCAGCCAGGTTTGTGCTAACACCAGGAACACCCCAGGTAAAGTGGGGTGAGCTGGTCACCCACCTTCCAAGGTATAGATTCAGCACATCCCGGGTGGGACCCGAGAATGTACATTTCTACCAGGTTCCCAGATGATGCAGACAACTGGCAGGAACTAAACTTTGAGAACCTCTGCTTGAAATATTTCTTGAATCTGAATCTCTAGGGTGGAGCCTAAAACCCGAGTTTTACTCAAGTTCGTCTTTGATTCTGTTGCACTTAGAAGTCTGAGGCCCTGTACCGTGGCTTCGCGAGTGGTTTCTTCCCTTTGAGTCCTCTGCTAGCCTTGGTTAGCTACAAGCACCTAGCAGGAAACGAGATGCAACTGAATGAGAGCCAGGTGTATGGATGAGACAGAGGAGGAGGTGTCTGGAAGGGGAAGTGAAGGTGTCAGGCCTGGGGGTGACCCTGGTTTGGCCACAACCTTGGGCACAGGTTGCAGGGAGAGGATATGCTGCTTCGGTAGCACCATCGGCAGCCCATGGTCTGGCCACACCTCCTCTGACCAAGTGCCCTGCATCTGTTTCCTCTTCCTACCAGTTCAAAGTGTCAAGAACAAGCCTCTCTTCTTTGCTGACAAACTTTACAAATCCATGAAGGTAAGAAAACTTACTTGTGTGTTCCCTTCCCTTTGAGCACTTCTGCTTTGGTGCACAGGTGGGCACCACCCGCCGGGTCAGGAGTTGGGGTTGCTTCCACCTGGTTGATGTTTCTCAGCCTTTGTCCCAGGTCTGGTTCTAGGAGAGTAATTCTCAACCAGGGGTTACGTTGCCCCCTGGGGAACACTGGACAATGTTCAGATGCATTTGGTTGTCACAGCTTGGGGAGTGTTGCTTTTTGCATCTGGTGGGTAGAGAGCAGGAATACTGCTAAACATCCTCCAATGCACACACAACCCCCACCGCAGAGAATGGTCTGGTCCCAGATGCCAAGGTTGACAAGCTTATTCTGGGAACTTGAAAAGGACAGTCTCTGCCCCCTTGGCACTCCCATTCTAGCAAGTGAAACAATGTCTCCTGTGACAAATGATCACAAAAGGAAGCGAGTGCTCAACTCTGGGACTAGCTCTGGCTTCCTGAAAACCCGGGCCGCTCTGGCCAGCTCCCAACCCAACAGTGGAGTCCCAGCTGCTGACAGAGCCTGGACATTCTGTTTAGTGGGAGTGAGCCTGAGACCCCTCTTAGCCTGCTGTCCCCAAACATGATCATCTCTTGAGCCCTGGCCATGTGCAGCCCTAACTCCTCAGCTGGTGTTCTGAGCTCCCTGGGGGGCAGAGGTGGGCCTCGGCTGCCCATATATTCCGTGTTCTGTGTCTGCTCCTTTGATCCTGTATTAATTTCCCAGGGCTGCTGTCACAGATTGAGTGACAATAGTGTATTCTTTCACGATTCTGGAGGCCAGGAGCCCAAAATGAAGGTGTTGGCAGGGTGGGTTCCTCCTGGAGGCCCTCAGGGAGAAGCTCTCCCATGCCTCTCCCCCAGCTTCCAATGGCTGCCTGGAACCCTCGTGTTTCCTGGCTTGTGGCTGAGCCCCTCCAGTCTCTGCCTTTATCTGTGTGTATGTCCACGTGTCCTTCATGTAAGGACACCAGTCACTGGATCTTGGGCTCACCCCAGTGCAGTATGCCCTCTACTGATTTCATGTGCGAAGACCCAATTTCCAAAGTAGTCCACCTTGTAAAGCTCCAGGTGGACATGAATTCGGGGTGCATGGTATTCAGCTCATATAGGCAATTGTTGCCTCTGTCTGGCCAGTCTTAGGCACAGGGGAGTTGGAGTCAGGACTGTTTATGGAAGACAGAGGCAGGATGTCCCACCCCAGGTTGCAGGGGAAAGGGAGGGGAGCAGATGGACACCCACGAGCTTCTACCTGACCTAGCCCCTTCCTCCTCCTGCCCTGTGTCTCCCTGTCACCTGACTCCACCAGGGTGCTGGCACGGATGAGAAGACCCTCACCAGGATCATGGTCTCCCGGAGTGAGATCGACCTGCTCAACATCCGGCGGGAGTTCATCGAGAAGTACGACCAGTCTCTCCACCAAGCCATTGAGGTGAGGGGCAAGAAGGATGAGAGGTCAGGGGGTAGGGGGGAGTGTCAGATGCTCCAACATAGAAGTTCTTTTTATTCCCAGAGTGTCACCTCTTAGAACAACCAAGACGTTGCTAAATGAGAGGAGATCTGCCTTACTGTTCATACCCAAATAAATTCCAGGTGGATCACAGGCTTATAATTTAGGACTTCCAAATAAAACAAGAGCCCCTTTTCTTGCTTTTTAAAGGCAATTTTATTGAATCATAATTTACAGACCACAAAATTCACCTATTTGAAGGGCATAAGTCAGTAATTTGTAGTAAATGGGACAAATTGCACAGTCATCTCCACAGCTCAGTGTTTGCATCACCCCACTGTTGTCCCTTGTACCTGTCTCCACTGCCGGCTCTAGACAACTTTCAAGTGATCTTCTGTCTCTAAAATTTTGCCTTTTCTTATTATCTCATGTAAATGGAATCAGGTATAATATGTCTACTTTCTTCGTTGATGAAGCCCATTTCTTTGACGTTGAGATTGACCAAGATCTTAAAGCTTGATGCTGGACTTGGTTGACAAGACCATGGGGAAGCTCACAGGCAGTCTCATACAGACTTGGTGGAGATGTGACTTGGTAGAACATCTTTATTATTTTTTCTTCCAGTTTTATTGAGATTTAATTGACATATAACACTATGTAAGTTTAAGGGTACAGCATAATGATTTGACTTAAAAAAATCATGAAATGCTTATCCCAATAACTTTAGTGAACATCCATCATGTTATATAGAAACAAAATTAAAAAAGAAGAAAAATGTTTTGCATGTGTAATGAGAACTTTTAGGGTTTACTCTCAACTTTTGTATATTATTATATAATTTATATATATTCTATATTACAGCAGGGTTAATTATATGTTTCACGTTGTACGTTGCATCCCTAGTACTTATAACTGGAAATTTGTACTTATTGACTACATCATCCAGTTCTTCCTCCCACCACCCACAGATCTGAACTGTTTCTATGAGTTGATTTGTTTTCGAGTTATAATTTATCTGTGAAAGTGAAGTTGCTCAGTCATGTCTGACTCTTTGCGACCCCATGGACTGTAGCCTATCAGGCTCCTCCGTCCATGGGATTTTCCAGGCAAGAGTGCTGGAGTGGATTGCCATTTCCTTCTCCAGGGGATCTTCCTGACCCAGGAATTGAACCTAGGTCTCCCACATTGCAGGCAGACACTTTACCATCTGAGCCACCAGGAAGATCTATAATTGATCTATAAACCTGGGCTATAGTATTAGTTATTGACTGTATTTACCACACTGTACATTTCATACCCATGACTCATTTTATTTGGCAACTAGAAGTTTGTACCTCCACTCTCCCTCACCTTTTTCTTTCCTGCTGCTATCCCCGTTCCTCTGGGAATTGGTATTTGCTCTCTATCTATAGCTCTTTGTTTTTTGTTACATTTGTTCATTTATTTTGTTAGATTCTGAGTATAAATGAAACTATACAGTATTTTTCTGACTTATTTCACTTAGCACAATAATCTCTAGGGCCACCTATGTTCTTACAAACGGCAAGATTTCATTTTTACAGTAACATCCCATCGCATGTATGTGCCACATCTTCTTCATCTGTTCATCAGTTGATGGGCACTTGGGCTGCTTCCACATCTTAGCTGTGGTATATAATGCTGCTATGAACATAAGGGTGCATATATCTTTTCTAAGTAATGTTTGTTTTCTTTGGATAAACACCCAGGAGTGAAATTGCTGAAACATATGGTAGTTCTATTTTTTATTTTTTGAGGAATCTCCATACTTTTTCCATAATGGCCTGTTTGACTGAAAGTTTTACTTTCATTTTAGGTTTGAAAGATTCATTAACAAAAGAGACCACTCATTACACACACAATAAACAATTTTAGTATTTATAGAGGATTATTTGACTTAATTTCACGTACAATCATTAAAAGAAAAGAAATAGAAACAATAGAGAAAGGTAACAGCATATACATTACTAAACTGAGCCGAAACCCACATTCAGATTTGGATAGTGCTGGGGAGTTCCAAGTAAAAGCTATCTGGAGTCTCAATGGGAAAAAATGTCTCTGGTGGTGCCTCCACCCCACAGGTGGGCTCTGGGCGCTCCTGATTATAATCCCAGGCTACAGACTGGTATCATCATCAGTTTGTACACAAACACGCAGCCCTGGTTTTCCTATAACTTTTATAATGCTTTTTGTTTGACCTTGTGAATCATGAGACTTTTTCGATACTAGGGGGCTGGCCAGACCTCCAGAGGCTCAAGAACCTCCAAGACCCACCCCCTTTCTTACCCAAAGTTCTGCTTGTGGCTTGTAGACAGGCACATAGTCTAGGCAAGGTCAGAGTCAGTCAGAGGCCTGCTTCTGAAGCCTAAATAAGGCTACCTCCATTTCCATTTCCCTAACATGCCAGACATACAACATAAACCTAATGATGTTCACATAAATTTCTGCAAGGGCTGGTACCCAGCAAATGCTCAATAATGTTTGTTCAAATAAGGAATCCCATAACACAGGTATTAATAATCTTGGGGGGGAAGTGTTAGCAGAGTACAAGGGAAGAGGCCAGAATAGAGGGCTGTGATCACAGCAGAGGGGTCACCTGATGGCAGACAGGATTTGGGGGCAGTGCAGAGGGCATGCTGGATGGAGGAATGGTAGGCGTTTAGGGAGTAAGATGCTCAAGATGCTTCCAGAAGGAAAGGAGGGAGGTGAAGCCACAGAGCTTCATGAGGGTCAGACCACACAAGGCCTTGAGGCCAGGCTGAGAGCTTGGACATTTTCCCTGAGGACAACGGGGAGCCACAGAAGGGACATGGGGGCCTTCATGTGTCGGGGGCAACATCCAGGCTGAGAGCAGCTGGGGGGAGGGGGTCTTGAGATCATCAGTATTCTACTCACTCGGCTCTCCCTCTGACCCTGCCAGGGTGACACCTCCGGGGACTTCCTGAAGGCCTTGCTGGCCATCTGTGGAGGCGAGGACTGAGGCCGCTGGTGCCCGCGGGCACCTCTGCTGAGAGATGGTCAGCAGCACCACCTGCCACGACCCAGCCTGATGCTCCAGCTTCAGAGACTAAAGAAGGGATGGGGGAGGGATCAGGGTGGGCGCTTGTCTTCAGCTGGGGTTTAGGGGAAACTCCCACTCTCGTGAGCCACTGAGGGCCCGGCCGAAGAACCGGAGCCATTGATCCCGTCCACCTCCGCTCCCCATCCTCCTCCTCCTCACGCCTTCCCAGCTTCCATCTCTTGTCACAGCCCCTGCCCTGGTCTGGGCTTTATCGAAGCCAAAAACATACTGAGCCTCTATCTGTGAAGTGAGTGATGTGTGTGTGCTTTTATGGTGGGGTGTGGTGCCAGTTCTAGGGGAGTGAGGAGGAAATGTGCTGAGCCAGCTGGCAGTCCTCCCACTGTCTCACTGACACCTCATCCCGGTTGTGGTGCTAGAGCTGAACCAGGAGCACGGAGACCTGGGTTCAAGTTTGCACCTGCCACACACCTGCTCTGTGACCTTATGCCAGTCTCTTTCCCTCCCCGAGTCTCTATTTTCTTATCCACAAAATATGGGCTCGACAAAAAGATCTTAGCTTATTCTTCTAACGCTGACATTCTAGGATGTGCGTCCAAATCGTTCCCTTTCCATTTCTCTCTTTAAATAAACAGAGACATACAGGCGCATAAATGCACTTCCAAGGGGGATCTGTGATTTTGATGCAGAACCTGCAGCCTGAGTTGCCGCCATCAGAGCCAAGGTGTTAAGCTACCTGGGAGGGGTTTCTGTCTTCCCACCCGAATGAGGGTCAGAGCTTGGGTCCAGACTGGGAAGGCTGGCCCCGCTGGCTCTAGGTTTCAGGTCCCTTCTCTCCCCTCTGCTGCCTGGATGTTTCTCTGTGAGCTCTTCATCTGTTTAACCTCTGAGCCCAGACTTCCTCTTTTGAACTCTTCAGGGGCACCAGATGTGATCGTGATCTGGGGAGGCCTGTGGAAAGCTTCTACTTTGTGAAGATCAGTGATCAACTGGTCAGCTGCACTTTCTCCATCTCCCTTACCTCAGCTCTGGTTCTGCTCTGGCACTCAGATCTCAAACTGTCCAGTACCATGGCATGTGGGTTCCTGGGGGCTGGAGGGCTCTGCTCCCTGTCCCGGCTGACCTGCCCTCTCCTGCAGTTCAGTGTGTGTTTATTCACTGATCAGGGAACAGGGTGAGGGGTGTTGGGAAACATGCTGGTCTGGTCTTTTTTTTTCCTAGCTGCAGTGTGTGTGGCATGGGGGAATCTTAGTTCAGTGATCAGGGATTGAACTTGTGCCCCCAGCAGCAAAAGCTCAGACTCTTAACCTCTGGACCACCAGGGAAGTCCCAAGTCTGGTCGTGTGTGACCTTGGACCAGCCCCTGCCCTCTCTGGGTCTCTTCATGTGTGCAGCGAGGGGTTGGACCTAACAGTTTTGAAGAGCCCTCTCTCCATCTGAACGTAACGAGTCTGAAAGTCAGGCCGTTACCTTGTGTCTTCCCCACTTCCTTCCCTCCACCAGGCTGTGAGCCCAAACCCTGTGAGGGTCAGCTGAGACTTGTTTGGGTTTGCCCAACTTAATTGTTACCATAGATAATTAACACAGCGATTCAGGGCTGTGGAGCCAGACCTTTGCCACTGACTGAACATGTTATCTCTGTGAGCCTCAGTTTCCTCATCTCAGGGCCCAGTCCTACCCCCGGCACAGCCTTTGTGGAGTAAATGAGATCGTTTGTGGAAGTTCAGGGCTGCCTGGACCAGAGTAAGCGGCTGGGACCACCCCCCCGCCCCGAGCCAGGCGCCACTGTCGGAGCTGAGAGGTGGCTCCCAAGATGTTTCCAGAGCTTTGCTTTCAAGAATTTGTCAGCAGTGGATCACAGAGGCATCCCAAGACAAACACGACAGTGTCCTAAAAATACGCACCAAGAGACGAATAGGTTGGGGGTGGAAGGGAAAGAGTGATGGAATCTGAGGGAATAGATGTTGGAAGGCCTCATAGGCCCGGGGGAACACAGAAGCGGGGAAACCAGGAATTTCTAGAATTCCTGGAAACCAGGAAGGAGAGCTCACACGGAGTCCTACCTGTGTACTAACCACTCTAAACCCTCGACAGGCAGTGTTCTCAGTTAAGGGATGTTGCCTTCTGAGATTGGTCGGCAGTAGGAGGGAGACCCTCAGCTGTTTTTGTTTTATTTATTTGGCTGCAAAGGGTCTTAGTTGGCAGCTTGTGGAAGCTAGTTCCCTACCAGGAATAGAACCTGGGCCCCCTGCATTGGGATTTCGGAGTCTTAGCCACTGGACCATCAGTAAAGTCCCCTCTCAGTGTTTTGAGTTTTGAGGGGAGGTAGACAAGATTAGAAATGGGAATTGGCATCCAATTAGTGGAGCTTATAAATCAGGATTATATCATAACCCGGGGGTGGCCTTTGAGGTTCTTTGGAAAACCTATAGGAGACTTCTCTGGCAGTCCAGTGCTTAAGACTCTGTGCTTCCACTGTTGGGGGCAGGGGTTTGATCCCTGCTCGGGAAACTAAGATCCCACATGCCATACAGCATGCCCCCCCCAATTTTTTTTTTTTTTTTTTTTTTAAGGAGAGGTTATGAAGGAAGAGAGACCAGTTGGAAGGCTATTAAAATAGTCCCACCAAGTTCCAGGTGTCTGCAGAAGAAACCATGCTTTTTCCTTGGAGCTGAATCCAAGACACCTCGTTCATCCAACCATCCACTCATGCAGCTTGTGCTTACGAATGCCTCCTGTGTGCCATGCCACTTGCAAGATACTAAAGATACAAAAAAAGTTAGACCTTTGTGGTCCTCACCCTTAAGAGATTCTGTTTGAGTGTCCCTCCCACCCACCTCTCTCCAAAACATGGTATCATACGACACTGGAGCTTGTTTCTGTGGCCAAAGTTCAACAGAGAGAAGTGGTGGGGTCTAAATTAAAAACGAAAAGAAAGAGAAAGCGGAACCCAGACCGCTGCTGTCTCAGAGTGGGAGCACGGGAGGACGTCCTAAGTGCGGGAGGGGCCCTCAGAAATTCTCACCTCCCTCTCAGAAGAGGGTCACACAGCCTACCAGTGGCAGACAACCGGAACCGCGGTCCTGACCCCAGTCCAGCACTTAGCACCCCCCAGCTCCTTCCACTTCCTTCAGTCTTCCCTAGAGGGCTTCAGTCCAAGTCAGCCTCCCTCCAGCTCCGAACTGGTCCCCTCCAGCCCTGAGCCCTGCCTTTTCCCTCGAGAAAAACACTTCCCAGCAGCTCTGGGCTGGGGTGTGCTCGGGTCTTTACGGCCACGGGGAAGCCTGTGAAGGAAGTGGCTGGTTGGCAGGAGATTGCCCTTTCGACCTGAGCCGAGAGTGACGACTTGGGGCTTGCCACTGTCCTGTTTCCTGCTGTTGGAGAGCTCCGTGGGAAGTGTGGGCTATTTACAAGACCCTGATATTTGCTGTGGCCGGCTTTGCAGAGAGCCAAGTCACCGCCAGAGTGATCGCACTGGAGAAGCCCCTCCTCGGTTGTCCTCTGCTGTTAGGCACAGGAGAGGGCTAACTACACTACTAACCGGAGTCCAAGTGCTGATGCAAATTGCCTGAAGACAGGCAACACATCATGGATGGACTGAACTGGAAATGGTCTGCAAGATCATCTGAACCAACCCTCCTATTTCCCAAGTTGGGAAATGGAGGCCCCAGAGTTGAACTGTGGCCCTGGGGTGACCCCTGTGACCAGCACCCAGTTGTCCTGATTCCGGCTCTTCTCTCTGCTGACACACTCGCCCTCCTGCTGACAGCAGAGCTGAGAACAAGATGGGAAAGTGTTGAGTTGACTGGCCCACAGTTCAGAACCCAGAGCGGTAAATCACCACTCCAACGGGCCTCTCCGCACCCTTCAGACCTCAGGTTTCCCAGGTCAGACTTCCCCCACTTCACAGCAGCACTTAGACAAGTGGGAAATGCTGGTTCTGCACCGAGTCCACCACTCAGTAGTCAGATCTGTGGAGGGAGGCAGGCAGTTCAGCCTGGATTCAAATGCCAGCAAACCACTGTGAAGTAGATAGGTCACTTGGCCTCTCTGTGCCTTGACGTCCTCATCTGTAAAATGGGAATGACCAAGATTTCTATCTCACAGCGTTGTTGTGAAGATGAAATAAGGCAATGCATGTCTGAGCACACTATCTGGGATACAGCAAGGGCTCAATAAATATCAGCTCTTTGTTATTAATCAATAGGCTGGATTCCATTTCAGAGCAAAGAAAGACAGAGAAGGAGTCTCTTTCAAGAGCTTCTGATGATTTATTGAGTCCCTGCAACTGTGCTCCTTACTCTCAGAGAAAGCTAAGTGGGAAAATGTTATAAGAATTCAACCAGGCACACAGTAGCAAGGGATACCAAGAGGCCACAGGTGAACCACAGACAGGCCAGAAAAAGACTCCCTGGAAAGTGGGTATGTGCGAAGCACCTCAAAAGATGGGTAGAGAGGGAATTCCCTGGCCATTCAGTGATTCAGGTGCTGACCTTTCACTGCATGGGGTGCAGCTTTGATCCCTGGTCGGGAACTAACATCCCGAAAGCCAAGTAGCATGGCTTGGGGTAGAGGAGGAGGTGGAGAGATGGGTAGAAAAGATATTAAAGGAGGGAGAGAGTCCTTTGAGGTACAGAGGTGGGGAGCGGAGGCAGTGGGGTGTGCTCCTGAGGGCCCTGTCCCACGCCCAGCATGAGGACACCACTCAGGACAGTCATGGAGATTCCAGGTTGGAATCTGTCCTTTACCCTCTGGGCCCTGGCCAGCCTGTGAAGGCGCTGGGGATGGGAGTAGTAAGATCAGAGACATCCTTAGAAAACTTTCTGAGGATCAGCGTGGAGGAGGAGACCAGCCCGGCAGCTGGGAGACCATTGAACAGGCTTGCAATTATTCCCCAGATGTGGATTGATAATAAGGATGCGAGCCAGGGCTGGGGAAGCAGAGATGGAGAAAAGAGAAGAAGGATGCAGGTGGGGGGGGCAGAAACCATGGAGACCGCCCTAACTGCTATGGGGAGCAAGAGAGGGAGGCCAAGCTGAAGCCAGGCATCATCACCTGGGAGTCAGGGGCAGCAGCAAGTGTTTCAAAGCCAAGGACCCTGGTGTAGCCATCCCTTCACCCTCTGCTCAGCTAGGTGAGGCCCAAGGAGGCGCTCGACCAGAGCCTTCTGGGAATGGGCCCTTCCATCTGTGGGATAGTTCTACTGCTTCCTCCAGCTACCACCTGCCCTCAACGCTGCCAGCTGTAACCAGAACCCCTGAGGGGCTACTCCACTGAGATCGCCATGGACCTTGACCTGGAAACAGCCATGGGCGGGGAGGGGAGGGCCTGACAGGAGAGCAAGGAGGGTGGGGGCTGACACAGAAATCTCAAGCCTGTGCTGGGCCGGCCATCTCCAGTATAGACCCAGACCCACCTTTCCCACCAGGGCTGCCAAAACGGGCCTGCTTTCCCCACCAGAATGATCTTGTTATTGCGAACCAGGGAAACAGGAAAAAAGGTACAGTCTCTGTCCTCACAGAGAAAGCAATGGCACCCCACTCCAGTACTCTTGCCTGGAAAATCCCATGGACGGAAGAGCCTGGTAGGCTGCAGTCCATGAGGTCGCAAAGAGTTGGACATGACTGAGCGACTTCATTTTCATTTTTCACTTTCATGCATTGGAGAAGGAAATGGTAACCCACTCCAGTGTTCTTGCCTGGAGAATCCCAGGGACGGGGAGCTGCCGTCTATGGGGTCGCACAGAGTCGTACACGACTGAAGCGATTTAGCAGCAGCATACCCAGACTCAGAAATACATATTCTTGACCACAGAGAGAAAAATGATTAGGTCTCAAATACACAAAGGGTCACAAGCAGAAAGACAAATGTCGCTGCCCTTAGATGCACCGGTGGCCACACAGGAAGGGCCTCACGCACACAGGCACACTTGCTTTTCACACACACTTGCTAGGGCACAGGTGAGTTCACACTTATCTTGGCACCCAGCCTGTGTGTAGAGCACACAACTCCAGGAACCTGTGACCTGCTTGTTCCTGAGTATGTTCTTTGTTCTGTTCCTCCATAGGAGGAGAAACAGCCAGGCTGTCTGGGGGACAGATTTTGGGCCTAACCGCGCCCTGCCTTGAGCTCTGGGGAGCCAAGATGAGCTCCCTGGAGGAGGGGGAGCAGCCTTGCAATGGAGGAGAATCCCCAAGGAAGGTTTCCCAGAGGAAGTGAGGTTCAAGGTGAGTGAAATATAAAGCTGCAGGAGGAAGAGAGAGAGATTTTCCTTTAAAAGTCTCCATCCTGTTCTTCACTTTTCTTAGCCTGCTCGAGAAGAAGCTGGTGGTGAAAGGGTTAACAGAACCACGTGCCCCTCGCCCCCTTCCCCAACCTCCTTTTCTTGGGCCTGGGAAAACCTGAGCACTGGGATTTGCCCTGATGCCTTTTCCCAGGATAAAACTCCCCAGGTGAGTGAGATGGAAACCTAAAATGAAACTTTGCCAGACTTCCCGGCCTGGGGCCCCATTACCGTCACCCTTGTCAGTAGCTACAGTACCAGATCCACTATGATCGTGCCCTCTGCCTGAAGCCTGCTCTCCTGGGGTTGGAAAGTGCGCTAGTGACGTCCCCTACTGGGTCTCAGGGTCCTGACCTCAGGAGGATGTTTCAGGAAATAAATGAGATTAAGCACACGCAGATCCTAGCACAATGCCTCGGTACCCAAGATGGTCAGGCCCTATTACCTGCCTTCCCAATTCCCTGCCTCTCCTAGGGTCCCTTCTCTCCCCCTGGCCTTCTCCCATCCTGGGGTCCAGGTTAATGGGAGTACAATATTTGCATAGACATGAGACTTCACACCGGGGAAATTCCCCGGTGACCAGGCTTCCTTTCTGAGGTCAGGCCGCATCATCAGACCCCGCTCCTTCCTCTCCAGCTCCCCCCAGCCTCCTGCTGGCTTTGGTTCCTTCTATCTGGCTGCTGTAGATCCAGGCTCACAGATTTAGTCCCATCCTTTCATCCTGGGTGGTGTCCAAGAGGGTGTGAAGGCAGAGGGTGGGCTGGAAATCTGGAACAAGAGGGTATGAAGGCAGAGGGTAGGCTGGAAATCTGGAATGAAAACAAGTTACAAGGGATACAGGAAAAGGCAAAAGGCAGGAGGTGTTCTAGAAACCTGGACTGTAATGCTAACGTGACTTTGGGCATAAGCCTTCCCCTACCTGGGCCTTAGTTTCTCCTTCTCTCCGGCCAGGGGGTTGGTCTGAACAATCTCAAAGCTTCGTTCCAGAGCTGATAGGCTAAGAAGCCACTTCCTTTAGCAGCACAGTCTTGCAACATTTGTCCTTGGATCTTCCTCCTTTGACTTGAATCTTGCAACATTCTGCCCTGTATCTGTTTCCCTGGGAAACACAATTTTGCAAAACACACCCCTAAATTCCATTTTTCAGATGTTTACAGAATTCTGTGCACCTCCTTCCCCCGACTTGGCTTGAGTTTTGATGTTCCCTCTCACATTCACCATATATGATGTCCTGTGACCCACAAAAGTGGAATAGAGCTTCCAGATCCATCTTTCTTGTGGTCTCTGCCCCTGGCACTGAAAAGACACCTTCCCTGATACATGAAAGGGGAACAGTGAGGTCCTGCGACCACCTGCATCAGAACCAACCTTTAGAAAAGAACTTTGAGGGACTTCCCTGGGGGTCCAGTGCCTAAGACTCCATGCTTTCAACACAGGGGGCCTGGGTTTGATCCCTGGTCAAGGGAACTAGATCCCACATGCTGCAACAAAGATGGAAGATCCTGCTTGCTGCAACTAAGACCTGGTACAGCCAAAGAAATGAATGTTTAAAAAAACACAGGCACAGCCAAATAAATGAATATTTAAAAAAAGACCCTTGAAAACAGTGGGCAAACTTGTGACTTTGATTAACCTGGGGAGCTATTAAAATACCAATCCCAGGCCATACTCTGCCCCTTGAGATTCTATTATTATTACTATAAAGTGGGGCCTGGACATCTGTATTTCCACAAAGCTCCTAAGGTGATTTTGATGTACTGCCTGGATTGAGAGTCACAGATCTGAGGCACCCATCCAAGACCAAATGGGTCAAATAATTCCGACGGACACTCAAGTTGACGAACGCTTGACCTATGATATTCTTTATGAAATCCACCTAATAGACACCCCTTCTATACACACAGCTCTTCCCAGGGTTGCAGGTGGACAAGGAGAAGTGATTCCTTTTCACAAATGAGGAAGGTGAGAGACAGAGAGAGGAAATGTCTGCTGAGGCCACACAGTGAGTCAGCAACAGCAACGGGCCTGGCACCGAGTGGATGCCTTGAACCCCTGGCACCCTAGGCCCATGACAGCACCCCTGCACTCAAAGCATTCTTGCAGAAGTCGTGGATTTGACGTCTGGGTGACCCAGAGAAGTGCTCGCACACTTGGTACCTCCCACTAGATTGTGACAGCGAGTTCTCCTTGGCTGCCCGTGTTCGAGCAGACAATTCTTATTTCAGAGTTGGAAGATCCAGTTTAGGGAACTTGGGCTTTTCAAACTCCAAGTTCCAAGATCACCCCTGAACATTTATTTAAAGTGCCATCTCTAGGGCCCTAGCCCCGAGAGAGGCTGATATCTTAGGTCCATGGTGGGATCCAGAAATCTTCCCCAAGTCCTGGGCTAGGTTCCAATGGCATTGGGGTAACTTTCAACAGAATTGGTGAGTCAGGAAACCCACACAGTCAAATCCATTCATTCGCTAAATAAATACTGATTGACGAGTATGAGGCTGACTCAATGCTATTCCTACAACATTAGCAACAAGACCAGAGATGTCAGGGTGGGAGAGGAAATTAAGGAGGGAGGCACAGGATAATTAAGTAGCAAAGTCATTCGTCTTATTCTGTGAGAGCTTCCCCCTGTATATCCACATTTCACTCATCTTTTGAAGTTCAGCAAAGGTCTCATTTCCCTCAGGTGAACTCTGGAGACGTTCATTACCTGGGTTTGAACTCCAGCTAAGTCAAGTAGTAGCTGTTGGCTTAGACCACTGTAAGCCTCGGTTTCCTCATTTGTAAGACAGCAGTACCAATCTCACAGGGTTCTGATGAGGAATGCATTTAAGAACACTTAGTACCATGCCTCGGAGAAGGGAATGGCAACCCACTCCAGTACTCTTGCCTGGAAAACCCATGGACGGAGGAGCCTGGTGAGCTGCGGTTCATGGGGTCGCTAGGAGTCGGACAGGACTGAGCGGCTTCACTTTCCCTTTTCACTTTCACGCATTGGAGAAGGAAATGGCAGCCCACTCCAGTGTTCTTGCCTGGCGAATCCCAGGGACGGGGGAGCCTGGTGGGCTGCCATCTATGGGGTCTCACAGAGTCGGACACGACTGAAGCAACTTAGCAGCAGCAGCAGCAGCAGTACCATGCCTGTACACATTAATCTGAAGTATTAACGATTAGTGTTATTATTTCCTGACCATCTTGGCCTACTCTGATGTTTTCTTCCTCTGAACTTTTAGCTCTCCTTACAGTATCAGAATGGAAAATCCCTTAGTGATCATCTATCTGATTCCTTCCTATTATGAAAGGGGAATCTGAGGACCAGAGAGGTGATGGAATTTGCCCAAGGCCACACAGCAGAGCCAGGACTCAAACTCAAGTCTTCTGATGCCCAGTCTCAGGGCCTCTTATTTCTTAATGTCTATCCCTTGACCCAAACAGAGAAGGCAATTTCAGGATATCTACAGCTGGAAGAAGGAAGATGGGGAAGAGAAGGTGAGAGGAGTTGATTGCTTTCAGCATTTCAGCAGGGAAAGCCAAGAGCTAATCTTCCCACAGGGTGTGCGAACCAAGTGTTCAAATTGGAGATTCCAGCTCAGGTGGGTCTAGGTCCTTGAGCCTTGTTAGCTCTTTAAGTTCCCTCCAACCAGTCCTGGGTGGGCGAATTCATAGAGGATCTATGATTTTTGTGGCTTCGGGAGAGGACATCCCATGTAGCGGGGAAGTATCAGAATCCAGGAATCAGGGCTGGATTACACAATCTCCTGATGAGGAATCTGAAACTCTGTTTCCTTGATGAAGGGACATTCTTTTAAGTTCCCAGAAGGCTCTGGATGACTCACTCAGGGGGCTTATGCGGGGCTGCTAGCAGGCTTCATAAAGGGCCAGGAGGGAGATCTCTCTCCCTGATGCTGAGTCCTGCCACCATCCCAAACGCCTGTTTCCTGAGTTGTTGGGGCCGTAAGGGAGGCCTTGCCATCTGGTATCAGAGGGAAAAGATGAGCATCTGACAGCGAGGGCATGAGAAGGTATATTTTTATTCCCCAAAGAGAAAAGAGTTCACGTTCAAAGAAGCGTATTGTCCTTTGCACCTGGCCTAGCTCGAGGACTGATGTCATTCATTCTGTAGAACTTTCTGTGAGCTTTGTCAGTGTAGCTGCTTGCCACCTGTGGCTATTGAAATATTTAAAGCGTGGCCTGTGTGAGCGGGAGCCCGAGTGTGGTGTGGGAAAGAGCCCTGGACTAGGAGTCAGGAAGTCCCTCGATTTACTCACATGGAAAATCACTTCCCTCTGTCTGTTCCTTACTTCCACGTCTGTAAAGTGAGGCTGTTGGGCCAAGAGTTCTCTCTGGCATTCCCTGGGCAGTCCCAATCTGAAGGGCACAGCAGCAGTAGAGGATCAGAGTCAGTGGACTCTCCACTCCATGACATCCTGTCCCCCATCTCCTAGTGCCCTGCCCAAGGCTGACATAGCCCCCTGATATCCAGCCCTGTGCATTTCTCCAGACCCACCTTTGTGACATCCCCCTTGCATGCTTCAGACTCCATGGTTTCAACAACGGTTCGCTCCACTGAGAGTGAACACTTCTCAGCTCCCTGAATGAACTCTCTTTCTTCTCTTTGCATATTCTGTTCCCTTTGCTGAGAACACCCTTCCTTATACTCTTGCTTGGCTACCTCTAGGTCTCAGCCAAGGTGTCCCTTCCTTTGAGAAGACCTCCCAGATGCCAAATCCTGACCAGACGCTCCCTTGTCCAGGCTCCTATAGCTCCCTGTACTTCTGCTGTCAACATACATCTCTACCACACTTGACTGTAATTACCTATTAATTTGCCTACAGCCCCCAGAGCAATGCTATCCAGTAGACACTTGTATGATGATGGAAATGTTCTACATGTGTGCAGTCTAATGTGGGAGCCACATATGGCTACTGAACACCTGCAGTGTGGCTGGTGCTACATTGCAGGAATTGAATTATTAATTTTATTAATTTCAACTCATTTGTATTTAAACAGCCATGCACGGTTAATGGCAATTGTGCTGGACAGGGCAGCCAGCCCAGAGTCTGTGAGCTCTGAGTGGGCAGGAAGTGGGTCTGACTTGTCCATTCCTATGTCTTCAGTGGTCTAGAATGTTGTGTAAGAATGAAGACACTCCAGAACTGGGAGAAAGGTCAGTTCATCCAGACAGTCCCCAAATATCCTCCCACTCAGGAGTCTTTTCAGTAGATCATGAGCTGAGACATTCTGTTTGTAAAGTTCTGTTCAGTTCAGTCACTCAGTCATGTCCAGTTCTTTGAGACCCCATGGACTGCAGCACACCAGGCTTCCCTGTCCATCGCCAACTCCTGGAGCTTACTCAAAATCATGTCCATCGAGTCAGTGATGCCATCCAGCCATCTCATCCTCTGTCATCCCCTTCTCCTCCTGCCTTCAATCTTTCCCAGCATCAGAGTCTTTTCCAGTGAGTCAGTTTTTCACATCAGGTGGCCAAAGTATTGGAGTTTCAGCTTCAGCATCATTCCTTCCAATGAATATTCAGGACTGATTTCCTTTAGGATGGACTGGTTGGATCTCCTTGCAATCCAAGGGACTCTCAAGAGTCTTCTCCAAAACCACAGTTCAAAAGCATCAGTTCTTCGGTGCTCAGTTTTCTCTATAGTCCCACTCTCATATCCATACATGACTACTGGAAAAACCAGAGCTTTGACTAGACAGACCTTTGTTGACAAAGTAATGTCTCTGCTTTTTAATATGCTGTCTAGGTTGGTCATAGCTTTTCTTTCAAGGAGCAAGCATCTTTTAATTTCATGGCTGCAGTCACCATCTACAGGGATTTTGGAGCCCCCCAAAATAAAGTCTGTCACTGTTTCCATTGTTTCCCCACCTATTTGCCATGAAGTGATGGGACCGGATGCCATGATCTTAGTTTTCTGCATGTTGAGTTTTAAGCCAACTTTTTCGCTCTTCTCTTTCACTTTCATCAAGAGACTCTTTAGTTCTTCAGTTTCTGCCATAAGGGTGGTGTTTGTAAAGTAGTCAACAGTTTACAAAGAATGTCTGTAAACTCTCATTTTAATTACCATTGCAGGGGGCTGGCAAAGCGGGACTCATTATCCTATTTTATAGCAGAGGATCACTGAGGCTCAGGATGGGGAAGTGAGTCTCATGACTGAGCGCAGAGCTGGGCTGCTCATCGGTGGGTAGATCTCTAAGGCCCCACTTAGCATCCCGGTGAGATCCAGCCCAGAGTGAAGGAGAGGGCTTTTCCCTTCCCTGTGGAGAAGCCACAGAAACTAAGTGGAAACAGATGGGATGATGGGAGGTGGGGGGTGGGTAGGAGGATGTGGGCCGGGTGTCTGGTGATTTCCTCAGGACCCTGGGCACTGGAATCCCCCATTTCAGGCAAAGAAAGAGACTGAGATCCTTGGGAGAACCCAGAGGTGGGGCGGGGTGGGCCGGCCCGGTGGCCTCTGCCCCCGTGCCTGTTCCTGGCCCAGTCACAGAATCATCAGGCTTCCGGCGCTCCCCCGGAGCCCCCTCCCCGCCCTGGAATTCACAGCAAGTGACAGCCAGTCTGGGAAGTGACAGGTGGGGAACTGACAAAGGAGGGCCCTGTGCTCTGCCAGGGGGCGGGATGGGGCCTCAGCTGAGTTTGTGGGGCTGCCTGCGCCTCCATCTCGGGGAATTCCCCTCCTGCCTAAAAGTCAGCCCGGCCCAGCTCTCCTTCCTGCAGAAGCACAGTGAGCCGAGGCGCCTTCTCAGGCGGCAGCCCCTGCTGCATAGACCCCATCATCTTCTCCTGCCCTTCCCCAGGTGAGTGACTTGCCCGGAATGGTAAGCCGGGAGGGGCCAAGGTTCACTGCACAAGACTGTGGGGCCACCAGACCCTCTGGCTCTGGGCCACAGGCTACTTGGCACCTGGTTTTTCTGCCGGCTAGTGTCTGTGGCTGCCCTGACCCAGCTCCCTCGCCCACTCCCTGGGGCCTGGGCTCTGCACCTCTACCTCCTGGCCTGCCCTCATTCTCTTCTTGCCTCTCTCCCTCCATTTCTTATTTCCTCTTCCTGCCCTCCTCTCCTTGCCTCCTCAGCCAGTCATTTTCTCTCTAGTCTCCAGCAGTTTTTCCAAAGGAAAGGAAAAGGAAGATCTACTTTTGTCTTATCCTTTTCCCAAGAGAAGGGAGTAGGTTCATAAGTATGAAGGCAGGTGTCTGTGTGTGTGTGTGTGTGTGCACGAGCAGGGGTGAGAATATGTGTCTATGTTTGCGAGCGTGTGTCAGATCTCCCAAGATGCTTATGGGGAAGGTCGTGTGAGGCAGCGCATGTGAGCATGTTTATGTATTTGTGTGAGTGTGTCTCAGAGTGTCTGGGTCATTATATGATTGTGTGTCGGTGAGTTTTTGAGGGTATGTGGGTGTGTGTGAGGCACTTCAGTGATCTAAAGCTAGACAGGAAGAAACCAGGTGGGAGTCTGCCCTGCCTCCCTTGGGAACACGGTGGAAGGCTGGTGCCCTCCTCAACAGGGGGCCAAAGGCCCTGCAGAGGGCTCCCCACCTGCTCTCCTCCAGGGCCAGCTGGCCCTTTCTATGGTTGAGCTCGGAACAGAGAGAGCCCAAGGCACTAGGAGTGGGTGACGGCTGGCAGACAGCAGTGACGCAGCCTCCTCTTTGATCACAAACAGTCCAGATTTTCCAGAGCGGGTCAGAGGCCCAGCCCAGGGAAGTCCCTGGCTAGGAGGGGCAAGGAGTGGAGGCCAAGTCACTGTCACAGTGGCTTCTGGGCTGGAGAAGAATGAAGGGAGAAGTGGGAGTGGCCCAGAAGAGGGTGCATAGCAGAGGCCTTGGGGTGAGGCTGAAGGAGGATCGTTCTCAGGGCCCTGTCAGGGCTTCCCAGGATTAGGAAATGCTCTGGTTCCCTCGGGTCTGCCAGGAGGAACCTGGCTGACCTTTGCCAACTTCCAGGAGGATGACAAGGGGCAAGCTTGGCTCCAAACCCAGATCCACTTGACATTCTGAGCTGCAGATACGGGAGGCCAGAGGGAGAGGGCCTGGAGGAAGGGAGGCCTGGGGCTCCTAGGAGCCGTGGGAGGGGCCTGGCTTGGCCACGTCTGCTACAGGCCACGGCTGGGAATTCCCCCCAGTGTCACTTTGCCCTTGCCTCTCCTCCGGCAGTGCCCAGAAAACACAGAGTAAAAGGCAGGCCCAGGGACGCAGTGGAAAGAGTTGGAACGAAAAAGAAAAAAGAAAAATAGGAAAGACACTGGAGGAAGAGTCAGGAGAAAAGCCTTCAAAGGCGTGATGTTTCCGAGAAACTTTTGTGTGGTCTACGGCAAGTTCTTCCACAGCTCTGGGCTCTGAGGTCCTCACTGGAAGGAGAGGAACGATCCCTGCCCACCCTGTGGACTGGGTCATGATTATCATTGTTGCCTCTCACTGATGTCACGCTCTGTGGTGTTCCATGCTTTCTACTCTGTGCACTGTTCTAACCTTCCTGTTATTGATGAGGACCCTGGGGGAGAGTCCTCACGAGGAGTAAGCACCAGGTCTGTCTGACCCCAGCACCCACCTTCTCACCCTTGCGTGACATGCCCCTTGAAAGTGGGGCAAACTGTGACTATGAAATGGTTTAACTCATCTTAAAGTGCTGAATGTACGTGAAAAGTGATGGCTTTCTTAGCACCGCCGTATCCATCCTCTCATGTGGTTATTTGGGAAATAAATAGAATTAAAAACACCTTTTCAGGCTGAGGGTGGGAAGACTCTGCTCACTGATTTAGTCTTTACACTCAAATATGATCACCTCCTATGACTACAGCTGACACCGTGCGCTTGACGTGCATTTCTCACTTATCACTGAAATCTCCCTCTCATATGCACACACCCAAAACCAAAAAGCACCTAGAATCTATCACAGGGTTTTCCATTCCTGAGATTGTCCCCAGGCTATGGAGATGTGGGACTGGATCTAAGGAGGTACCCGGACCCAGGACTGATCTTTTCTTAGTTCATTGATTGCTCATCACTGCTATCCAAGGCTCCGACTCACTAATTATACCTACAGGAGTGGGGCAGGTGCTGTTTGCTTTAGAAGCTCTGTTCCCATCACTGAGATGTGGAAATAGCGTTGCTCTGGCAGCAGGCGACTTAAGTACTATTCCAAACTTGCTGTAAGACTTCTGACAAGCCCCTGGCCCATGCTGGCCCTCAGACGGTGGTTTCATCCCTATAGAAAAGGGCCCTTTCTCAGGACCCTTTAAGGACTGGCATGTTGAGTTTTGTGCCCTGCAAGCTAGCAAGACTCCTACAGCCTAATGCTCAAGAGTGTTAAGAGTTTCAGAGCCAGGATCTTCATGTTCCGGTGACTTGAGGCAGTGGAAGCCACCTAACACCTCAGAGCCCCAGTTTCATCTGTGAAGTGGGGGTTATAATGGTTCTGACCTCAGAGGCTGGTTGGGAGATACATTATGTGAAAGTGCAGACCTAGCGCACAGCAAATATTCCATTGATGTTACCGCCTCATGTCTTTAATACGCAGCCTTCACTCTTCTTTAGGCACTTGATTTAGAGCTTAACCACTCACAGGTTGATAGTTTTTGATGTATTTTATTTCTCTCAAATGTGGATTTAGGTGTGACTTTGGAGCAGCCTTGGTGGAGGTGATAGAAAGGGGCTAGTGGTAAAAAGGCGACTGGGTCACTGCACGCCTTGAAACACAAGAAAATGAAACCACACAGGTCTTTTGATTCTCCTCCCAGGTGGGACTTGGCGTAGGTGCCTGTCCTCACTCTGGAAGAGCAAGAGGTTCCCAGTGGCCTGAGTTACTTGGTTCTCAGTGTCAGACTCAGCTCCCCAGTTTGGCAAGTTCCTTTCAGGTCTGGAGGGAGCAGAGGGTGCCAATCTAGGGGGCCTGTCTCCCACCCCACCAAGCCCCCAGAGTTGAGGGTCCCATAGAGTTTGTGGATAGTGGGATGGAACCTAGGGAGGCCGCATTCCTGGGTTTAACACTTAAGTTCTACTCAATGCATGTGATTCACATCTATAAACCACTATCTTTTCTTGAATGTCTATTGTGTACCAAGCTCTGAGCTTGACTTACATGATCTCATTTATCATGATCACCTAAGGGGTAGGTAATCATATCTCCACTTTTTAGAGAGGAACAGAGGCTTAGAGAGGCCACCAAGGAAATCAGTGTTTGAGTGGTTAAAAGCCCATTAGTTAGGTCCATAGCCTGTGATCATCATGAGTGTTGAGTTTCTGTAAGAAAGTAATAAAAATTAGGGTACATAATGCAGTGGAAAGAGTATATATGACTTGGAGCCAAGGTCCTGGGTTCCAGCCCTGGTTATATCACTCGATGTGTGTGGCCTTAAGTAAATCCTTACTACATCAGTCCCCAACCTCTTTGCCACCAAGAACAGGATTCATGGAAAACAGTTTTTTCATGGACTGGGGTGGAAGGGATGGTTTTGGGATGATTCAAGAGTGTTACATTTATTTCTATTATTATTACATCAGCTCCACCTCAGATCATTAGGCATTAGATTCTGAAGGTTTGGGACCCCTGCTTTTATTACACTGAAGACTCAGTTTACTGATCTGCCAAATAGGGGATTGTGATCAATAATCCTATGGCCTTTAACATGGTGGAATGTTTGAAAGTCAAACAGACTGGAAAGGACGAAAGGGGTGAGTGTAGTCATCACTTCGAAGAGATGACTCTTCTCACACATTGTAAATGTTAAGAAAGATTATCCAAAAGTAGGGAATCGGGCAAAAAGATGACTGTGTGACCTTTTTATGCCATTCCAGAGCACTGTCTAACAAGCCCACCTCTAGGAGCCATCCTGCACTTTGTGGAATGAAATAATTCACCTAATTCTCGAAGGTCAGACATTTAGAAAAACAGCTGAAGTAGTTTGGAAACAAGACACAAATAATTGGAGACTCTTCATTTTTTAAAGTAAATTTCAGTGTTCATGAGAAGACTTGGGTTGGGCATTTTAGGAAAACGCAAATTGGGAATTACAGACAAGAGCAGAACAAAAACTAGACTGGGGGATCCTAATGGGTTGAGGGGATGCCTGAGAGCTGCAATATGAATCAGTCCAAGATTGTAATCTCCTAGTACCCTTCCGAATTGGTTTCACTCAATGGTGCTTTGTTTGATGTTCACATCCCTCTCTCCCTCCCTCTCTTCAATTTATTTTTGTAATTAAGATGAACTAGAATTAATATTGTTTTGAGAATTTGATAATCCTTTTGAAGTAACTAAAAGCATCATAGGATGTCACAAAGCCTGAGAGTACTTGGGTAGGGGTGTGTGTGTGTGTTTTCACGTACAGTCACAGTTAATTTACAGAGCTTTCCTGTAAAATGAGGGCTTATATGGAATAGGTCCTCAGATCCTTTCCAAGGATGAGGGCCTGTCAATCAATAAATATTCCATAGTTCCAGTGAAATGAATCTTTTAGAATAAGTTTTTCATAACTCTGTATTACCTCAATTTAAAGAGCTGTTCTTTATTCCTGTTATAAAGCTGTTCTTTATCCAAGCTATTCTTTATTACAAGGCCTTTCCACTTTTTTTTTTAATTTAATTTTACTTAAAAAAATTTTTTTTGGCCAGTCAGTGTGTGAGATCTCAATTTCCCTACCAGGGATGGAAACTGTGCCCCCTGCAATGGAAGCTCTGAGTCTTAACCATTGGACTCCCAGGGAAGTCCAGGCCCTTCCACTTTTTGAAATTAAAATTTACCCTCTTTTAAATAAAATGATGGGCTTAAAAAAACAAGTGTTCCCAACCTTGACCATGTTACTGCTCCTGCCAGGTCTGGGAACTCTCACAACCTGTTTGCATGATCTGACCCAGGTATAGGTAGGATATAGGTATAGATGGTAGGAGGTGGGCTCTGGATTTGCCCACTTGGGTTTGAATTTTGGTTCAGCCACTACTGAGGTCTTCTAATCTCCCTATCCCTTGTATCTTAATTTATGGTTAAAAATAAAAGTGGGGGCTGGGGATAGAAAACCATCTCACTAGGGTGGCTGAGCAAATTAAATAAAGCTTACCAAGTCTGGAGCAGTAAGGGCGCAAAAAACGTCAACTGTGACAATAAGATTCTTTAAGGGTACTTTCAGCTCAGAATTTCCGTGAGCTCTGTAAGTCTCGGGATCGCCCTGGACCGAACTCTAGGACCCGGAGCTCTAGCTTTGGCTCAGCTACAAATGCTTACTACTTTTTGGCAAATCCCCTTCCCGCGGCCCAAGGAAGGGGTGGGTGGTCTCTGCGGCTCGTCTCGGCTCTGAAATTCCGGCTTTCGGGGTGGCCCCTTTCTGGCGCCCGGAGTTTCCGCAGCTGGGAGTGCCACGAGGGGGGCCCAGAGGCTACCTAGGGGCCGGCCTGCGGGACGGGACTCTTGGGGCCAATCTGCAGATTCTCTCCGGCTCCCTGACCTCCGGTGGCTGCTGTTTACTTCGCTGCGTCCCACCCCGGCGGCTGCAGGCCAGCCCAGACGGCGCCGCGTGATTGGGCAAGCGGCCTGTCAATCGCTGGGGACTTTCCCAGGGGTGGGGCGGCCCGGCCCCCAGCACTTCCTAGTCCCCGGCCAGGTCCCCCAGCCAGGAGCTGGGATCCTGCTGAGTGCTGGGAGGCCAGAGCCTGGCGCGGGCCTCTACCCTGTCCCTGGACTCGGGACTAGACGCGGAGAACGGGGCGCTGTCTCTCAGGGTCCCCACCCTCAGGTAAGCCGGTTGGGCGGAGCGGGAATGGAACGGAAGGGAACCCGAGACTGGGCCGTTCCGAGTCTCGGCAGTGACCGGGCGTGGCGCAGGGAGGTCAGGCCCGGGCCTGGTGGCCTGGCTTCTTGGCTCAAGGGCTAGCCTCGAGGCACGCGGCGCCTNGTGTGTGTGTGTGTTTTCACGTACAGTCACAGTTAATTTACAGAGCTTTCCTGTAAAATGAGGGCTTATATGGAATAGGTCCTCAGATCCTTTCCAAGGATGAGGGCCTGTCAATCAATAAATATTCCATAGTTCCAGTGAAATGAATCTTTTAGAATAAGTTTTTCATAACTCTGTATTACCTCAATTTAAAGAGCTGTTCTTTATTCCTGTTATAAAGCTGTTCTTTATCCAAGCTATTCTTTATTACAAGGCCTTTCCACTTTTTTTTTTAATTTAATTTTACTTAAAAAAATTTTTTTTGGCCAGTCAGTGTGTGAGATCTCAATTTCCCTACCAGGGATGGAAACTGTGCCCCCTGCAATGGAAGCTCTGAGTCTTAACCATTGGACTCCCAGGGAAGTCCAGGCCCTTCCACTTTTTGAAATTAAAATTTACCCTCTTTTAAATAAAATGATGGGCTTAAAAAAACAAGTGTTCCCAACCTTGACCATGTTACTGCTCCTGCCAGGTCTGGGAACTCTCACAACCTGTTTGCATGATCTGACCCAGGTATAGGTAGGATATAGGTATAGATGGTAGGAGGTGGGCTCTGGATTTGCCCACTTGGGTTTGAATTTTGGTTCAGCCACTACTGAGGTCTTCTAATCTCCCTATCCCTTGTATCTTAATTTATGGTTAAAAATAAAAGTGGGGGCTGGGGATAGAAAACCATCTCACTAGGGTGGCTGAGCAAATTAAATAAAGCTTACCAAGTCTGGAGCAGTAAGGGCGCAAAAAACGTCAACTGTGACAATAAGATTCTTTAAGGGTACTTTCAGCTCAGAATTTCCGTGAGCTCTGTAAGTCTCGGGATCGCCCTGGACCGAACTCTAGGACCCGGAGCTCTAGCTTTGGCTCAGCTACAAATGCTTACTACTTTTTGGCAAATCCCCTTCCCGCGGCCCAAGGAAGGGGTGGGTGGTCTCTGCGGCTCGTCTCGGCTCTGAAATTCCGGCTTTCGGGGTGGCCCCTTTCTGGCGCCCGGAGTTTCCGCAGCTGGGAGTGCCACGAGGGGGGCCCAGAGGCTACCTAGGGGCCGGCCTGCGGGACGGGACTCTTGGGGCCAATCTGCAGATTCTCTCCGGCTCCCTGACCTCCGGTGGCTGCTGTTTACTTCGCTGCGTCCCACCCCGGCGGCTGCAGGCCAGCCCAGACGGCGCCGCGTGATTGGGCAAGCGGCCTGTCAATCGCTGGGGACTTTCCCAGGGGTGGGGCGGCCCGGCCCCCAGCACTTCCTAGTCCCCGGCCAGGTCCCCCAGCCAGGAGCTGGGATCCTGCTGAGTGCTGGGAGGCCAGAGCCTGGCGCGGGCCTCTACCCTGTCCCTGGACTCGGGACTAGACGCGGAGAACGGGGCGCTGTCTCTCAGGGTCCCCACCCTCAGGTAAGCCGGTTGGGCGGAGCGGGAATGGAACGGAAGGGAACCCGAGACTGGGCCGTTCCGAGTCTCGGCAGTGACCGGGCGTGGCGCAGGGAGGTCAGGCCCGGGCCTGGTGGCCTGGCTTCTTGGCTCAAGGGCTAGCCTCGAGGCACGCGGCGCCTCCGTGGGTGGCGAGGTCCGGCTGAGGGGGGAATCCCTGACCCGCGCGGAGGGTGGTGGGCGCGCGTGCGCACTGAGTGGGCGAGGGCGTCTGGGACCAGCGTGCAGTCGATGTGCAAGGCGTGCAGACCGGCGGGGTGTGTGTGCGGGCGTACATCTGTTTACAGTATGGGAGACCAGTTTTGAAGGCAGTGTGCACATGTAATGAAGAGGAAAATAGCTTATTGGGCGCTTTCCAAGTGCTGATCTTAACTCGTTACATGTTTTAAACTCATTTCTCACTGTCACCCTCAGAATGAATTTGATTATTATTATTCTCCGTATTTTACAGTTTAGGAAACTGAGGCATTTGGAGATTGGGGTCATACAGTTAGAGAGTTGCACAATTAGGATTTGAACTCGGCGCGTTTGATTTCCAGATTTTGTTCTGTACTTATACTGTTTCTGTTGAAAATATTTTGCCCTCTGTTGGAGGCAACATTTGGGTGCATTTGCAGGGCAGCTGTAGTGAGTTTGGGGGAGGGATTTTTGGGTGTGGAGTTTCTACGTGTGTGAGTTTTCCACTGTAGAATATTTATCTGCAGGAGAGTGCGAAGTTGTGTGTACATGAAAGTGATTGTATTATACATTCGTTAATTGGATGGGAATTTTGTGGGTGGGAATTTTGTGCGACTGGGTGAGACCATTTTGGTTGGGGGGGGGACTTTTGTGGGTGATGCAGAAGAATCAGCAATGTTTATCCCCACCCCCTTGCAGAATGACAGTACAGAGAAATCTGTGGATTCCTAATGCATCATTTTTATTTCACAGTATTGTCAAAATGTAATTTAATCAGCTCTTACTCATTTTCCAAACAATGTGGTGTGGTAGAGGGGAATTCAGCACCTGATGAGAGATCCGGAAAGAGAACTGTCTCTCTCTTATTTTTTTTCATTCCTGACAATGGATACTGCATTAGGAGGCTGGAATATTTATTAGCACAGGCTCATAGCAATCCTATGATGTATTAATATCCTTGTTCTACAGCAGAGAGAACTGAGGTAGTGAAAAACCAATAATGGTAATAGTAATAGCTTACCTTTATCAACACTTTCCATGTGCCAGGCACAGTGCTTTACGTTTCAGATCAGTTCAGTCTCTTAGTCGTGTCCGACTCTTTGCGACCCCATGAATCGCAGCACCCCAGGCCTCCCTGTCCATCACCATCTCCCGGAGTTCACTCAGACTAACGTTCATCGAGTTCATGATGCCATCCAGCCATCTCATCCTCTGTCGTCCCCTTCTCCTCCTGCCTCCAATCCTTCCCAGTATCAGTCTTTTCCAATGAGTCAACTCTTCGCATGAGGTGGTCAAAGTACTGGAGTTTCAGCTTTAGCATCATTCCTTCCAAAGAAATCCCAGGGCTGATCTCCTTCAGAATGGACTGGTTGGATCTCCTTGCAGTCCAAGGGACTCTCAAGAGTCTTCTCCAACACCACAGTTCAAAAGCTNTACTGGAGTTTCAGCTTTAGCATCATTCCTTCCAAAGAAATCCCAGGGCTGATCTCCTTCAGAATGGACTGGTTGGATCTCCTTGCAGTCCAAGGGACTCTCAAGAGTCTTCTCCAACACCACAGTTCAAAAGCTTTACATTTAGTATCTCTTTTAAACTTTCAACAACCCTAGGAGAGAGTCACTATTAGTAGCCTCAATTTCCAGATGAGGAAACGGAATACCAAAAAGGTTAAGACTTGCCCAAGACTAGTAAGCCTTGAATCCTGAGCACTATTTCCTTTCCACTATCCTGGCTGTGTCCTGGAAAAATAATGTGATCAGGATCTGGCACTTCATGGAAGCACCTGATCATGTCCCTCTGGAGACAGCAGCCCTGAGTGTCCTGTGTTCTACATACTTAGGTGAATCTGTTTTCCCCCACCCGTGGGCATCCGTGGTATGGCATGGCACTCCTGCTGAGGGTTGCTGCCTGCCCCTATTCCCACACCAGGGCCTTCGGGGCCCCAGGAAGCCGTGGGGTCTGACTCATACCCTTACCCCCGAGTCCTGCCTGTGATTTGGGCCCGGATGTCCTGGGTTGGATTGGCCGACCTGATTTGAACACCTCAAAATTGTAAGAGGTTGGCTATTGGCCCCCCTCTCTGGGTACTCCTGGGTACTGTTTTACTCTCACACTCACTGTGATTTAACCACAGCAGCCTGCTTTTTTCTCCGCGTTCAATATGGCAAGTTTATTCTTGCTTGAGGCCTTTGTGGATATTGTTGCTTCTGCCTGGAACACCTTTCCCCAGCTCTTTCCACGCTGGTTCTTCCTTATCTGTCAAGTCTCAGATCAAATGTCACCTCCTCAGAGGGGCCTTCCCTGACCTTTCTATGCAAAATAACTCATTTTTTCACTTTCTGTCATATTACTATTATATATATTTTTAATACATTCATCATGCCTTGAAATGACCGTGCTTATTTGCAAATGAGAAAGTGTGTGTAGAGACACTGTATATGTCTGGGAAACGGTAATTTTTAGTGTTTGCTTGTTTGTTGTCTTTCTCTTTTCCTGGAGTGAAAGGGTGAGAGCCACGACCTCTTTAGTCTTCACATGTGCATTCCTGTTACTGGATAAGAGTGTCTGGGGTAAGACTGCTGGGTTTGTTCAAACGATGGGTACAGTAGAAGAAACTGGAATAATGGTGCATTTCACAGATAAGGAAATTGAGACCTAGAGATGGGAAGGCCCTTGTTCCAGAGAATTAGTAGCATAGTTGGGGTGAGAGCCAGAAGTTGCTTCCCACGACATTATTTTTCCCTTATGATAGTCAACAAACAGATCCTGACAGTCCTCTGGCGTGGTGCTCATGGTTCTCCGTCCTCCAGGAACATGTTGCAGACTGGGCAGAAATGTGCCCTGAGTGCTAGCTGGAAGGCATAGTGTGCCAGCAGTTGCCTGGCACTGAGTCTGAGTGGGGTGTGATGCAATTTTGGGGGTGCCAGGTGGTCAGGGGACTTCTGTAGGGAAGTGACTTCACGGCCAGGCCCAGCCAAGATGAGGAGGTACAGAGCTAGGCCTGAGGTTCTCCTGGAACTTAGGAAACTGGGCAGAGGATTTGGGATAAGGGTCTCCTGGGTTGGGGGAACTGACCAGCTGGGCTAGGAAAAACCCTAAAGTCTTGACTGCCAGGTGGAGAAGTGTCCGTTTTTCCCTGCTCCGTCGGCAGCACTGGGAAGTGATCAGAGCAGCTGGTTGGTAGACCTGAGCATGCATCAGAATCCCCTGGGTGGCTTGTTAGACAGACTGCAGGGCTGCGTCCCCAGAGCAGCTGGGGCCGCCAGACCAGCTGCTCTTTGAGAACCCGTGGTGTGGCGTGCCTGATTTAGAGTTAGCACACCTGGACGGGGGCTGCACCTGCTTCCTCATCTGTAAGATTCTGTGACGTAAGTGCTGCCTCCAGAGGGGTGCCATGAATGAGACAGTGCCTGTCAAGCACTCAGCGCAGGGCTGGCGTGGGGCTGCTGTGGTGTAAGTGACCCATCGCTGCCGGCTGCTGAACACCATTCAGTCTTATTAACGATGCCGATCTTGAGGATGTTGAAGGGATTTCAGGAGGAGATGATGAGGAAGGTCTGATGTTCCAGGCTTCGGCATAACTTGCCCTTCATCCTCTGCCACCTCTGGACCATTCTGTGTCCTCTGTGGATGGATCATCCTCTGTGGTATCTCAGACGTCCTTCCATCCCTGTTTGGAACAGTGGAAGTATATACACGGGAGGGCCCATCTGAGGACCCATAGAGGACATCTGGCCCAAATTTCTTCAGCAGCACCCAGCACCCCATAGGTGATGAGCCAGCCTCCCCTGGACCCCAGCACAGCCTCAGGGAGTGCTCTGCGGGCGGCCCTTCCAGTGCTGGCACAGGTGGGCGCTGTGGTGGACCCACCTCCTCTCTTGCCCCACTGTTTACCCCTCTGCTCATGGCTCACTTGACCCCTTGGAGGGNTGATCCCTGGGTCGGGAAGATCCGTTGGAGGAGGAAATGACAACCCACTCCAGTATTCTTGCCTGGGAAATCCCATGGACAGAGGAGCCTGGCGGGCTATAGTCCATGGGGTCACGAAGAGTCAGACATGACTTAGCGACTACAACAGCAGCCTCCGCTAGATCCTATGATTCCTGAGCCCCGCCCATTCCTCATATTACACTCTGTGCCTATAGCCCCTTTCTTACTGAATTGTTTGGAAAGACTGATTACATCCTAGGCTTCTCACTAGTGAGATGCCGGGGTGGGCTCCGTGGGTACACACTGTTTAAGGTAGGTGCAGTATCTCTGCTGACAGTCATCAGAGGTCTCGGCCTGCTCTCTGATGGATGGACCTGGAGCCACAGTTTCCCTGATTGTGAAATGGGTGGAGTGGTCTGGAGGTCATCGTGAGTGTGGAAGTGGGAAGATTTTTGTTTTAGCTTGCGAGATGTTTCATAATGCCTCACTTCCCGTCAGCCCTTGGGGGACTTGCAGGATATTCCCATTTACTGTTGAGGAGATTGAGGCTCAGATGATTCCTGATCTTTCCTGAACGTGGCCTTGGTCCAAGGGCTTCTCGTAGCTTCAGTTTCACCAGCTGTGGTGTTGTCCCAGTGTTCCTGCTTACAGTTATTTGCAATTCACAAGAACTGAGTGGATGCTACAACCCATGAGCTGGGCTGTTAGGGGCTGCCTCAGCCTTTTAGTAAGAACCTACTAAGTGCCAGGTACTTCGTGAGGTATTATAATTATTATCATTTAGGAAATCTTATTACAAAATGAATACATTTCTTTATTAAATAAATCAAATAATCAGGAAATAAGTGAGAACTCCCAATTGTACACATATCGTTTCATTTAGTTTCTTTAATCTGACATCCATGGCTTCTGTTAATTTTTTCTGTTTTGCAGATGAGGCTCAGAAAAGGTGAGGGGATGGTCAGGGTCACCCAGCCTGCAGGGGTGGGCACAGCTGGGACCAGGGCAGCGTGTGAGAAGGGTTCCGGCTCAGGGGCCCATCGTGCCCTCGGGCTCCCCCTTCTTTGTTGCGCCCTGCGTGTCCCATCTGCTTCCGTCTCTGATCCTGCCCTGTTGGGACCCTTTCCTCCTGATCCAGGGCTGTGCTGTCTTCTGTGTGTGTGCTGGGTCCCCTCGTCTTTCTTGCCCTGTGGCTGGCTCCCAAAGTCTGGGTCTCCATCGTTCCTTAGGCCAGCATGAAGACATCACCCAGTTTGTCTCTAGTCCAGGCTCCTCTCTCTGCGCCTGTGAGGGAGTTGAGGTACACAGAATGGACAGCTTGCCCCTGGCTGTCAGAGTGTGCTGTCGAGTAGATGCCAGGACTTACGACTTTCTGTCCTTGCCTTGTTTCTGGAGACCCTTCCCTTCGCCACACTGTCCCCTGCACCCACCAGCTTCCCTGGCAGCCCCTGCCGTTCCCTGGGGAGGTCGCTTGTGGCTGCTGTGTCCTCCCAGTTCCCAGTGCCAGAGACCCGCTCAGGCTGTCCTCCCGGGGCTAGCGAGAACTGCACTTCCCCCGGAGCCGCAGGGTCTGGCTGGCCTCAGGATGCAGCCAGTGCCCAGTGGCATTAGATCAGGCTAAGCCCCCAAGTGGGCCTTAGTTTCCTCACCTGTGGAACAGATGTCAGCCCTGCCTCCTTCCCACGGCTCTCGTGACAATCCAGTGGAAAAACATGCTTGAGAAATCGTAGCGATTTTGCAAATGTTACTACTACTGCTAAGTCACTTCAGTCGTGTCCGACTCTGTGCGACCCCATAGATGGCAGCCCATCAGGCTCCACCGTCCCTGGGATTCTCCAGGCAAGAATACTGGAGTGGGTTGCCATTTCCTTCTCCAATGCATGAAAGTGAAAGGTGAAAGTGAAGTTGCTCAGTCGTGTCGGACTCGTAGCAACCCCATGGACTGCAGCCCACCAGGCTCCTCCATCCATGGGATTTTCCAGGCAAGAGTGCTGGAGTGCAAATGTTACTAAGCGAATTCATATCATTTGGGAACCCTGGGAGCCCCTACTCCTAGCAGCAGCACACAGCTAATTGAAAGACAGCCTCTGATGGGCTGAAGTGTCTCAGTGCAGAGGCTTCATTTTGAATCTAGCCTTTTTCAACCTTCGTCTTGGGTGGAGGTTGCGATCTGGGCCCATGCCCTCCACCTCTCCTCACCGCCCACCCCCCAACTCCTTCC
>SJYV01018417.1:117073-154755 GCA_006410875.1 Neotragus pygmaeus
TCCTCACCCCACCTCCATCGCCTCAGCTGCTGTCTCCTCCTTCTCTTCTAGCTCCTTCAGTTTCAACAGCCTCATCTCCATCTTTACACTCTGTGGTCACTGCCTGACTTGCCATCTGTCTGGGCCCTTTTCTGCCCCCAAACCAGGCCTTTCTGGTTCCAGTGGGTGCCCCCAGGTTTTTCAGGGTGGGCTGTGGGGACCCCCCTCAACCTTAAACCAGGATCTTGTTTTGGAAGAAGGTCTGAGCTGCCTGTATCTTCACCCCCAGCTGTTTCTGTTTTTGCACAGTGGGTTGGTGTCTCCTGCTGGTGGGTCACCTGATCTGTAGCTGCTAGACCCAGGCCCAGGAGGAAACAGAGTCCATGCTGGACTTGGCAAGAACCCGGAGAGGGGGGTCTGCAGTGCAGTGAGTGAGTGCAGGAGCAGAAATGGAGATGGGGCAGTGGCAGACTAGAGGGAGCAGGGGCCCTTCTAGCTCTCCGTGACGTTGTGTGTGACCTTGGTCTTCATGCTCCGGGGCCTGCCTGCTGCCCTCATACCCTAAGTGAGGGTCAAATGAGCTCGTGTCCCGGGATGCCTAGGCGCTGAGCTCCAGTACTGCCCCAAGCGAGGCGTGGGGGTGGGGTCAGCGCCTCCTTTCCCCTGTCCACATCCATCCCTCTGTCTGTGATGGAGGGAAATGTGCTGTCAGCGTGGAAGACAGGATGATGACGCAGGCTCTCATTCCAGGAGCCTTGAGGCGCCTGGTAATGGACTTGGCCTCGTTGTCCTTGGAAATTCCTGTCCAGCTTTGTCATCCTGGGAATGAGTCCCCTCTCTAGGAAAGATTTCAGAACCACACAGACTAGGAGCAGAGTTCCCATCTGCCCAGAAGTCATCCTGAAACTGCCGCTGACCATCTGGGCATGAGGTCAGCGGGATGTGGAAATTCCCTGTTCCCCTCTTTCTGTTTCTTGCCTCCAGAAGTCCAAGCTGTCCTCCGGGTAGCTCTTCTGGTCTCCAGAGAGGACTTTCTCACAGGAGGCTATTTGGTCTGCCCGCAGCCTGTACTCTCCCCTTGCCCCCAGCTCTGCCCACCCAGGCTGGAGTCGAGAGAATAGCCTGCCTGCCCCTCAGCTGCTTCCCTGGAGCCCCCTTCCCTGGAGGCTCCGCAGTGCTGAGGGAGAGCATGCATGGTTTGGAGAATGGGAAGATGGGGTCCAATTCCTGGGTCCTGCATCCTGCTCTGTTGCTTGGTGTGACATCTGGGCTCTGCAAGGGAGCTAGTTGTGCCAGGCTCAGTTCTGGAAGTGCATGGCTGTCCCGGGTCTCTGGTCAGTGGATCACAGGCTCTCAGGATGTTCACACACGGCTTCTCAGGAGGCAGGCATAGGATCAAGGGCTCCTCTGGTCCTTTCCGTCTCTCTGCTCTAATTAGAGATTTCCTGGGGCTCTGCTTTGGACCACTCTGATGACACCTTGGTAGACCAGATGGACTCAGCGCCTGCTCTCCTGGAGCTTCTAATCTATTGGGCAAGCCAGGTGTGGAGTAAAAATATTCCCAAATTATCACATATTGTCAACTGTGGGTTCCATGTAGGGTGAGTACGGAGTGGTGAGCAGGAACCCCGACGCCTGCTGTCACTGATCACCAGAGGTGCTTCGGGTTCCTTTCAGGTCTTGGTCTTCCCATCTGTGGACCCCGTGCAGCTGTCAGTCACCTCTCGCTTTCCATGCACCAGGCCTGCACGGGCACCACAGATGAGGAGGGCATGCTCCCGCCTCCAGGAGATTTTCAGTCAGATACATAAAGACTTACCCCAGTCGTACATATCCCGTCTGGGCGTAAGGGCCTGCTGGAGAGGCACACAGGAGAAAGGGGAGCGCAGAGGTAGGAACCCCCCAACATCCACCAGCATCTGGAGCTCCTTGCTCCATGCCAGTCGCTGCCTGGTGCCTCACCCACACCACCTTCAGAGCTTTCTTTGCTCTGCTGTGTAATGTTGATATTTTGAGTTAAAAATAGGTCCCCCGTAAGCTGGTGACTTCTGTGTGGGGTGTGTGGGCAGCTGTCCTGTGCTCTGGGGCTCAGTGAGGGTGTGGGTGGCTTGCAAGTGTGTGATTCTCTTGTCAGTCTTTGGGGGACGGGGGTCTCACTCAACAGAACTTCTTCTTTCTGGCTCATGGCATCCCAGGGTAATAGGGACCCTGTGGCCAAAATCCTTGTTATCTCTTGTGCTATAGGGCAAGGGAAACAGCCCAGAGTGACTGGATAGATAGCTCCATGTTATCTTGCAAACAGGCTTGAACTTGCTTGTTGCCCCTCTGGCCTGAGTCTTGTTGGAGGTGTGTGAGAATAGCAGGCGATCGACTCAGCTTTCTCAGGTGGATCTGCGTTTGCATCTTGCCTCGCTTGCTGGCTGTGTAATCCTGGCTGAGTTTCCTAACCTCACTGAGCCTCTATTATAAAATGAGGATAATTCTATGTTTTTTCGGGCTGTTGTACAGTTTAACTGAGATAATGCAGCCAAAGGATTTAATGCAATGCCTGGCAAGTAGGTTAATGGATGAGCTATTATTAGTCTTTTTTTTTGGTACTTTTCTGGCAAAACACTTGTGGGTGCTCAAAGGATCTTTGAGGACTTGTGACTGGAATCATTTAGGCCCTGGCAGTGGTGATCTTGGGAGGGAGGTATGGGGGCTCCAAGTCTTGCTGGAGCCCCTGGTGGTGGAAACCTTTGGAGCTCTTCCGTGGTTGGTGAGCTCTTTGTAGGGCCGGAGGCTGAATCAGTTTTTCAGCCTCAGGGCCTTTGCGCTTACTGTTCTCTCTGCCTGAAATGATATCCCCCAGACATCTGCACGGCTAGTTCCCGTACCTCCTTCAGGTGGGCCCTGAAGGTGAGCCCTCCTTCCCTGTGAGCCCTTTCCTGACACCTTCATTTAAAATTAAGCCCCTACCTCATACTTCCTGCTTAATTTCTGTCTGTAGATATTTCCATTACCCCTAATACTGTGCTCATCTCTCTCATTGTCTATCTTCTTCCACCACTACCATGTAAGCTCCAAAAGGATTTTTTTTTTTTTTGGTCTGTTTGCTGATAATTACCTAGCACCTAGACTAGCATCCAGCACAGAACAGATGCTCAATCAATAATTGTTGAATGAATGAATGCAAGAAAACAGCTTCTCTACTAAGTCACAAAAGTTGGAATTCTGAAATCACTTTGCAAAGGGGTTTCAGATGAAATAAAGCCAGTGAAATTGAACAGAGTAATGCAGAGCACTTGCTGCGCAAGCAGATGGTGCTTTGATGGAAAGTACATCTGTTCATTAGAACTGGAAGGAGGAGGGTGACGGTGTCAACTCGTATATTAAATATTAGTCAGGGGGTTTTCTTTTTCTTCTTTCTTTTAGAAAAGCTAGTGTACATATAAATGGAACTTCGGATTGGATGACTTGCTTATCCCTTTGGGCACAACATTTCACTTTAAAGATCACTGATTTAGTGTAAGACTTTCATTTCCCCTCCGCAGGGAGGGGAAGGGACTGCCCACGATCCCACAGTGAGTTAATAGTTAGACTATTTATTCATTTGATAAGTGTTTGCTGGACATTCCCATCAGAGCTAATACCCTGCTGGGCACTGGGGATGCAATGATTCAGGGTCCCGCTTCTTCTGGACCCCATCAGTAGGACATGAAGCTCATGTGTTTTGACTCCCAGGCCAATGCTTTTTCTTATACTTCACATTGCACCTCACAGTTGACTGCTGTTCCAAATGAACTGGCGGTGCAGTGAGGCTGCTAAAAGAAACTGACGGTGTTCTTAGGTCACATGAATAGAGGCAGAGTGTCCAGATCAAAGGAAGTGACCGCCCTGCCCTGCTGTACCACGGGCAGACCAGCCTGTGGTGCTGTGTTCTCTTCTGGGCTCTGGGGACTGCCTTCCAGGGCTTTGATTGTCTAGGACGCTTCAGTGGCTCGGCCAGCCCCCTGACCTACTGCTGTTGTCCTTCCAGCCAGGCGGGTTCCGCGGCAGGGGCTGAGCCACCCTCATGGAGGGGAGAGGACCGTACCGGATCTACGACCCTGGGGGCGGCCTGCCTCTGGGAGAGGCGTCCTCAGCTTATGAGCGCCTAGTGGAGGAGAATTCCCGACTGAAGGAAAAAATGCAAGGGATAAAGATGTTAGGTAAAGCAGACCCTGCCCTCTCCCTGCAGAGCTCCTCCCTCAGCCTGCAGTGCTGACTGGCGCATGCTTCTGCCCAGGCCCCCTCTGTCCCTCCCGGCCCAGCATGGGCTCCTGCCTTACAGCTGTGTCTCTGCACACTCCTCTAGCAAGGTGGCATCTTCCCAGCCCTGCGTCCCCAGCACCCCAGCACGCTGATGACCAGACTCAGAACACTGTGAGGGACTGAGAAGGAGGCGTGGGATGGCAGGAGGGAGCTGGCAGGCTCAGTTGGCAGACATGGGGATAACCATGTATAGGCCATCTACCAGAAGCACCAAAAATGGGGAGAACTGGCATCACCAGGGCAACCATGGTCCAGTCCGCAAGCATTAGAGCAGGGAGTCAGCTTGGCTTGAAGCAGGGCAGGAGGAGACCCCTGGATTCCTGGCTCTCACCCAAGCTGTCACCACTCCCAGGACCAGCCCGCGTCTCTCCACATGGCTGACTGGTCCCCGTCTGTCAGCACTCAGCTCAGATGCTGACTCTTCCTCCATGCGAGGTGTTCACTGATTTCCCCATGCAGAGGGGACCCTTTCCTCCAGATTCCTAAAGCTCTTCCTACACCTCACTGCCCCCTTCTCTGGCCTTGGGCTTTGGGAGTTTAGTATAGCTCCCAATTTCCCAAATGCTTTCTCCCTGCTTGGCAGATCTCTCCTAGGAATGGCAGATTGGCGAGGGAGGGATGGTGTTTCCCTGTCTCCACTTATACAAGAAGGCAAACAAGGCCCAGAGGGGTGGCGGGTGGTTGATGTTATGGAAGGTCTCCCCTCTTCAGGGAGCCCCTGACTACAGTCTGTAGGCTGTGGGTAGCCCTCCTTGGGACCATGATGGTGGGCCTGAGAGCCCCTGGCTTTGTGGAGTCCTCAGTCAGGTGTGGCAGGAATGGGGCAGGAAGAAGGTGCTGGAGGTCAAAAGTTTGTTCCAGATTCCCCTCTGTGCCTTTCCCCCAGGTTGCAGGGCCTCTTCCTTATCAGGATGTTTCTGGCCATGAGCTGGAATGATATGTGTCCCACTGAGCCCACGAGGTGATGCAGGGAGCGAAGCCCAGGTCCTGGAGCACCAAACCCAGGCAGAAGCAGGCATAGGGGATCAGGGTGGGAGAGCTGGCATGCTTAACTGAGTAATTTTGCTCCTCCTTCGCCCGTTGTCTCCCCAGGAGAACTTTTGGAAGAGTCCCAGATGGAAGCGTCCAGGCTGCGGCAGAAGGCAGAGGAGCTGGTCAAGGACAGTGAGCCACTGCCACCACCGTCTCCCTCTTTGGCCTCCTTCAATGACCTGGCTGAGCTCGCAGGTACGAGGGGAGCCCGGGCAGTCCTCTGCCAGTACCCTCACTCTCTAGGCCCTTCACCGAGGACTCCCTTCTGAGTCAGAAATCCACCTCTCCTTCCTTTATCCTTAGGCTGCAGGCTGTCCTCCCAATCATGTTCTGGCTACAGCATCCCCCAGAAGGTCAGATTTGGAAAGGACCTCAAAATAATCTTGTCCAAAAATGGCTGGTGACTCAGCAGCCATTAGAAATGGCAGACATTAGAAATGGATTACAACAATCTGCTCCTTCCAGGATGTGGGCTTAGGATCTTTATCAACATAACTTACTCAGCGCATATTTGATGAGCAGTTACTATATGCCAAGCATCATGCTCCAGGCAACACCTTCGGGTCACTAGAGTTGGCATCGGAGTCAGAAGCTTTCTGGTATACCTTGCCCCGCTTCCATTTTACGGGTGGGGAGGCTGAGGCAGAGCTGGGTTTGCCTCTCGGCCTGCAGCAGTGCCTTTCAGATGTCAGGTCCACAGACCACCTATTAAGGGAAAGCGCCAACTGTGACTTAGGGTTAAAATCCTGTGTATAATCACGTGCATTCCTCTGGCATGTCTCTACATCCAGGGCAAGGTCTGAAACTAGGGAAGAAAAGGACTCAGATGGTTCCTGCTGGAGCCCAACCTGCGGCCTCAGCCCAGGCCAGTATGCCAACCTTCCATTCAGCTGCTGGTGACGTTTACTGAATGGACACATGGAGGAGATGATGATCTCAGAGTCTGCTGTGCTGCAGGCAGCAGGCATTGCCAGCTTCCACTTGTCCATTCAGTAGTATTTTCTTTTTAAAAAAAATTATGAAAGTATGATAACACATTTACAGGAAACTAGGAAAATACAAAACAAGTTTACATATAATTCTACTATATTCAGTAGTATTTTCTGAGTCCTGGATGGATGCCAGGCTCACCTCAGGAATGAACCATGCAGCTACCTTCAAGGGGCTCCCTGGGGCAAGAGCCCCAGGAATTCAGGGAGGGAGAGCTCAGTTCTGCAGTTGCCAGCAGGGTCAATGGACCTTTCTGTGTCTGTTTTCTTACCTTTAAAATGGGGATACAAAGCTGTCTTGAGAATCGGCCAGGATAGTAAATATAAAAACACTTTGTTAATCGTAAATTGTCATCCGTGTCATTATTGAGGTAGGTCCAAAGTAGCAAGGAGCAATGATCACCTTGGGATTTTCCCAGTGAGAACAGGGAAGATGGTCTCTGCCCAGGTTCTGCCCTGTTGTTCCAGGGCCATCATCCTGGGACTACCTCCCATTTCCCCAGACTCATGGAAGGAACTCTGAGAACTCTCCGTACCAAGGCCATTCTTAAGGGGGTGGCATCTGGGCTTTTCCTCTTTCTGCTTCTCACATACGTTTTCTCAATGCTCCAGGAAAAGACACAGCTGTCCCAGCAACCCCTGCTGACCCGGCACACCCAAGCGACAAGCCAGCGCCAGTCTCCAAACCTCCATCCAGTGTAAGTTACATTTGGAGTCATGACAGAAAGTTGCCTAGATCTCAGGTTCCCACTGGCAGAATAGGAAGAGAGATGTTTGGGGTCAGGAAACCTCTGACTTGCTGGGTGATATTGGCGAGTTGATTTCAGTCTCTCTGGGGCCTTGGTTTCCTCATTTGCAAATGAAGGTCAGAGTTCAGTCTGACCAGGAAAACCCTGATATGCACAAGGAGTTCCTCCCATCTGCCAGGTTGTGTGATGTTAAGCACGTATCGACTGCACAGTGCTCGGAAAGTAGGCAGATGTGACAGGCAGCTCACCTTCTCAACAGGGGCTCCAAAACTGTCTTCTGCAGATTTGCCTTGAGAAGGTCCACTTGGTATCCTAGGACTGGAAGGGACTCAGGGTGGTCATATCATTTAGAGTCTCCATCCCACAGATGAGATTCAAAGAGAGAAGAATGTTTTCTGAGGTCATATAGGACAGCTGAGAAAGAGTAGAGAGGAAAGGGAAACTTTCTGGGGCAGTGCCAAGGCCTAGAAGGTTGGAGGCCAGGGGGCTCAGCAGAAGCTGAGCACGGAGATCTGTCGATCCCTGCCCTTTCCTGGGACAAGGGAAGGCTGAATTAACCTTTGTTCAGCGAGGTTCAGTAGCAGTCCCAGAGCCAGTTGTTGGTCCAGCGGCCCATCGGTTGGTTGCACAACCAGTATCTGCTCCTTGGAGTGGCTAGGAGACATGGCAAAGTCTGGAGTCCTGGTTCACCCTAGATTTGTGTGTGTCCTGAAAAAGTTTAAGTTTGCCAGTTTCTCACTGAGACTTACCCCAGATCAGTCCACTCCCCTGGGATCTCTGGGACTGGGTTGGCAAGGCGGGCACAGGACCACTGTGGCTGTGGCTATACTGCCTGCTGCCTGTGTTTCCCAGATGACCGGACGGAGACTCCCGGGTCTGGGACATGGCTCAGGTGCCATCACAGGGATGTTGGATTTGTGGTCCTTGAAATGCAGTCCTACTTCTACATTTATTAGTGAGAGGCCCTCAGTTTCCTCCTCTGTCCAATGGGGATATAACCTTCTGACCACTCACACAGGTTGCTTGGAGAAAAAAATGGAGTCCATGAAAACATTTTATTTTTATTCTTCTTTAGGCTGTGCTGCACAGCGTGTGGGATGTTAGTTCCCCAAGAACCCGTGCCCCCTGCACAGAGTCCTGACCACTGGACCACCAGGGAAGTCCTCATGAAAACACTTTATAAGTGCGAGGCCGTTAAAAAAAGATAAGGCCCTAAAATGCTAAGTGCTCTGAAGCTCAGATAGCCCAGGATCCCTGTTTCACAGATGAGGAAACTGGCCACGGAGGATGTGACCTCCAGTCACACAGCGGGCTGCCCAGCAGACTTGCTGGGATTTATTCCTGCTTCATGGTTTGTGAGCTCAGCCTGGGCTGGCTCCTCCCACACGGAGGGGCTGCCCAGAGGACTTGGACGTAAGAAGGGATTTTTGTCCCTCCATTCTNTTTGCTTTTTCTATGATCCAATGGATGTTGGCAATTTGATCTCTGGTTCTTCTAGCTTTTATAAATCCAACTTGAACAACTGGAAGTTCCAAGTACATGTACTGTTGAAGGCTTGCTTTGAGAATTTTGAACATTACTCTGTTGGCGTGTGAGATCAGTGCAGTAGTGTAGAACTTTGAACATTCTTTGGCATTTCCCTTCTTTGGGATTGGAACAAACATTGACCACAGGACAGAAAAAGGTCAGTTTTCAATAGAGTATTACTCAGTCATAAATAGGAACACATTTGCATCAATTCTAAGGAAGTGGATGAATCTAGAGCCTATCACAAAGTAAAGTTAGTCAGAAAGCAAAAGATATATATTGTATACTAATGCATTTATAAGGAATCGAGAAAGATTGTACCAAAGAATTTATTTGCATGGATGCAAGTGAGAAACAGACATAGTGAACATAATAATTGACATGAGGAGAGGGGATAAAGAGGGTGAAATGTATGGAGATAGTAACATGGAAACTTACATTACCGTGTGTAAAACAGAAAACCAACAGGAATACATTCTATNTTGCATGGATGCAAGTGAGAAACAGACATAGTGAACATAATAATTGACATGAGGAGAGGGGATAAAGAGGGTGAAATGTATGGAGATAGTAACATGGAAACTTACATTACCGTGTGTAAAACAGAAAACCAACAGGAATACATTCTATGTCTCAGGAAACTCAAACAAGGGCTCTGTACCAACCTAAGGGGGTGGTCTGGGCAGGGAGATGCAAGGGAGGCTCAAGAAAGAGGATATATATGTATACCTGCGACTGATTCATGCTGAAGTTTAATAGAAAACAACAAAATTCTGTACAGCCATTACATTAAAATTTTATTCATGTTTTATTTAAAATCCATTAAATTAACAAATTTAAAATTATTAAATTTAAAAAAAAATTAAAAAGAAATTAATTTAAAAAAGAAAAAAGTTGAAAAGACTCAAATGTCCATCAACTNCCCCCCCCGCCAATGCCTCATTCATTCTCTAAAATCGCCTAAGCTCTAGGCCTCTTAGGACTCAGGTCTCCACAGTCCTTCATGAATTTGGCAGTTCAGTCATTCGGTTGTATGTTCCTTCAGCGGGATTAAGTGTCAAGCTGTGCTGGACCCTGGGCTAGGTGGGGGCCTGCAGGGGATGAAAGAATGGCGAGGGCATCCCAGCCTTCTGGAAGCTTGTGGACTAGTAGGGGTGGGATGGGTGGACACACAGAAAATAATGACGCTGATGATTCTGTAGCTGTAATTGTCACGGGTACCAGGAGGGTGAGAGCAGGGGACGTGGGCAAGGATAACGGAGGTGACCTGGCTTACCTGCATGTGGGAGTCAGGGAGGACTTCTCGGAGGAGGTTTGGCATTTAGGCCAAGACCAGAAGCAGGAGTAGAAGTCAGCCAGGGGACAGCTGGTGTGGAAGAGCATTTTAGGCGGTGGGAACAGAGGAGGATGGATGATCTTGGAGGACCAGAAGGCCTTGTGGCTGACTCTTGGTCAGGCCTTCTCATGACTGGCTCCTGAGGGAGCTGATGCCGAGAGGAGCCAGGTGGGACTTTGACTTGACTCCTGCCGTCCCAAGAGGAATTGGGTGAGGCCATGCAATGGGGATATCGTGTCAGGACGTGGTGTGGTTATAGTGCCTCCTCCGCCCTCCAGCATCATTCTGCATTTGGGGTCCACTCCTTCCCTTACTTTGCCCCCATCTCCCTCTCTATGCCTTGCAGACGCTCTGTGAGCAGCTTCGGAAAGAGAACGAGGCCCTGAAGTCCAAGCTGGATAAGGGCCTGGAACAGCGGGATCAGGCTGCTGAGAGGCTGCGGTAAGTCCAGGCTCCGCAGAGAAGGCGTGAGGAGCCGGGTGGGCGAGAGGCGGGCAGTGGTGTGTGGCACTGATTTCTGGGTTGAGAGGGCTGAGCCCTGTGCCCAGCTCTGCTCTGGGTGTCAGGTCTCTTGGTCCTTCTCCTCAAGTATTTCCTCTCTGGTCCATGTAATACCGTGAGGAGCGTTTGTGTGTAAAGTGCCTTCCGAGCTTCAGAAGGTCCAGACGAAAAGTGCACTCCCTCCTTGGCCAGCTGCCTGTTAGCAGCAGCTTGCTGGCTGTTGGAGACGGAGCTCTGGACTTTGCTGCCCTCTGCTGGTCACCATCCTGTCCTGCTCTGTTTCCTGAGAACCGTCAGGGAACGCTCTTCTGGGCTGGTCCCAGACTTAGCTGTACGTGAGAATCACCGAGGGTCAGGGAAGGCATTGTGCGTTTGCACTCTCCACCCTCTCTCCTGTGCTGAGATTCTGATTCAGTGGGTCTGGGGCAAGACTTAGGTGTCTGCATTTTCCAGTGGGCCCATAAGCACGTTTTCTGTAGTCACAGTATAGGTGGGTCCAGGATCACCCCAGAGAAACACTGGTCTTGACCGTCACAGCTCAGCCCTTTGAGATCACGTGGGCCAAACCCCTCCCCCTGCAGAGGGGAACAGAGGCTGTTTTCACATGGAACCCAGCTGGCAAACAGAATATGAAGAGATCCATATTTCAGTCGTACGTGAATCCACATCACCATTTGCCTTGTATCTTTTATCACCTACTTTATTATTTACTTAAGAATTTAATTTGCATCATGTTTTTACTGAAGATTATTATAAAGAAAACTTACACTAGAGTAACTGGAAAACAGCATTACTTGGAATAAATAGAAGATGCCTCCAACAATAAATACAACAAAAATGGAAAGATGATTATTTCTGGCGAATTGCCCACTGAAGGCTCTGAACCTTGAAGGGTTGTCCTTGTTGACTGCTGTTTCTCAGTCAACATGGGACACTTGCCAGCACTAGAGAGGCGCTCTGGACCTATGAGCACCAAACTGAGACTTACCTGTGCAGGATGTCTGGGGATAATTGAAAAGGGTGGAACTTTCTCAGAGAGTGTGATCCAGGGTTTTTTCTTTATTTGGCTGCACCATGCAGCATGCAGGATCTTAAGTTCCCTGACCAGGGATCAAGCCCACACCCCGCAGTGGAAGCCTGGAGTCTTAACCACTGGGCCACCAAGACGTCCCAATCCAGGGTTATTTAATGCAGTGTGGATGTATCCTGAAGATCTCACGTATACAGACATCCCATAGTTGGGGATGGACTGTTGGTGAAGATCAGAGAATTCCGGAGAGGTCGTGCAGAGTGGCGTGAGGATGCCATTTGTAGTTCCAGCTGAGGGCAGGTCTCAGGGGCTCCCCTTATTCCCCAGGACTCAGCTGCAGTTCAGACGAGTAAGATGTCTGAGACCCCCCCATCTCCTCTACCCAGGGCCGGCAGTATGACCTTTCTGTTTGCCTCCAACCCAGGGAGGAAAACCTGGAACTTAGGAAGTTGTTGATGAGCAGTAAAGACGGTGCCTCGGGGCAGCCAGGCTCCCCAAAGATGGAAGGCGCAGGCAAGAAGGGGGCGGCGGCGCTACAGCAGGTATGTGGTCAGAAACTCCTTCCCCAGATCCCGATGGCCAGGGCCCAGCCTCCAGGGCAGTGAGCCAGTCCCACTGCTGGAAGGTTCTGGTTGTTAGACAGCATTTCCTTGGCTTGTTCTGACAGTCCACCTCCCTGGAGCTTCCACTTCTCAGCCCATATTCTGCTGCCAGCCTCAGGGAGCGCCCCATTCCCTGGAATACACGCTTAGCCTGTGGGCTGTGACTGTGGTTCTGGGGGTCCCCATACCTTCCTTCAGTCATTGCTCATAAAGGCGGTGTTGAGTCATTTGTGCTGTCTGGACATCTCCCCTAAACTCGTTCCAGTTTGTCAGTCTCTCTTATAGGGTGGCTCCCAGAATCAGTTTAATGTCTCAGATACTCCTAGTGGAATTAGGATGTTAGGTTGAGAGAGCCCCTGAGGGGACTGTGTTAAGCTCCTGTGCTCGTGCTCCGGGAGCCTCTGACATGCCAAGAGGGTGTGGGCTGACTCAGCAAGGCCTGCAAATGCCCTGGGCCCACTTGCCTCCTCTCCACGGCTGCTCCCAGTGCTGGCTCACATCCAGTTCCTGCATGGAACCTGGCTGGCCCCTCGCCTGGTCTGTGTGTCCCTGCAGAGCTGAGTACCAGCTTTTTACTGACATATTTTTCTTCTCTAATGAGGTTTAATGGCTGCACAGCCATCAGTGTCTTGAACAATCCCCACACTCGTGTAATAGCAATAATTATCCTAATAACTTAATTCCTTATTACTATGTGACAAGGTAGAATTTATCCAGGACTTGAAAATTCATTATCTGGTTTGGACTTCCTCTCTACACATCAGGGAGGCAGGGCAGGGACTTTTACTCCATGAGACTGCCATGGCTGTTTATGGCAGGAGGTATGGAGAGGCCATGTGACATCACACTGTCCAGATTCCTGTATCCACCTGCTGCTGTCAGGCAGACATGGGGTGACAGGACGACATGCTGATGAATGGCCTTCTGATTCACAGCTCATGAAGCGCCCTCTCTTCTTCTGTTTACGCCTCACTTCAGGGCCTGCCTTCTCTGCCCTCTTGTGGAAGTGCCTTATGGATTCTCCTGATCTCCTCTGGATTCACGGTGGTGTATGGGCAGCCCTCTTCACTTTTCCACAGCCCTTGACATCACTGGTGTCTAGAAAGGCCAGATGCTCTTACTGCCTTGCCAGGGAGGAAGGCTCCATAAGAGGCTTGCATTGCAGGTGATGGTGAAGCCTGTGCCTTGCAGTTACATGTGGGTTAAATGCAGGCTCAACCAACCTCTTGGCAGCGCTGCCACCTTGGACAGGTTACGTGAACTTTCTGACCTGTTTCCTCCTCTGTGAGATGGAGATAATAACACGTACCTCAGAGGGTGATTTGAGAGTTCAGTGATGTGAAGTAGATTTAGCACTTGGCAAATGGTAAACAGAACACTGACTGTCACTTTAATGACAGATTTGATCTCTCTTCTCTGTGGACAGGGGCTTCCCTGTGGCTCAGCTGGTAAAGAATCCACCTGCAATGCTGGAGACCTGGGTTTGATCCCCTGGAGAAAGGGACCCACACAGTATTCTGGCCTGGAGTCCAGTCCATGGGGTCACAAAGAGTCAGACCCGACGGAGCGACTTTCATTCTCGCTCATTCTCTGTAGCTTAAGGGTGCACTTGCAGGAGAACCCCCCCTTCCTCCTTCCTCAGTAATGTTAAGCACAGCTCCCCTCCAGGAGGCATCAGGCTTCTAGGGGCAGGCCCATCTCTCACTTTTCTTAATGGAGGTGGCATCCCTGGAGGACTCCCCTAGCCCTCTCCCCTTACTTCTGGGTTGTCTGGTGTACTTACAGACCTTAGCCTGCAGGGGCGCTTGAGCCTCACTTCATTCGGGCCCAACCCTGCCAAGTCACAGGGAGGCCGGGGGAGAGAGAGTGTGTGTGTGTGTGTTGAGGCGAATGGGAAGGCAAGGAATGGAGTGAATGTGGACAGTGACTCCAGGACAAATGCTGTCAGGCCTACAGGATGTCAGAGGTGTACTGAGAGTGTGGACCTTGGCCTTACATCATGCAGGGCCTTCGAGGTAGAACTGCTGTTCAGTTTTGCTGTTCAATTTCTGAATTGATGGCATCCTCCTGTTCTTTCACCTCAATGCTTCATATTTAAAAAACATTTCTTTAAACTTTTTATTTTGGTATAACTGTAGATGTGCAGAAGAGTAGCAAATAGCGCAGAGTGCCCATCTCCTAGTCGCCTTGACAGCTTACGTAACCGTGGTTCAATGATTGACACCAGGAAGTGACCGTTGCCGCAACACTATTAACTAAACTGCAGACTCGGTTCGGATTTCACCTGTCTCTCATTCGTGCCCCTTTTCTGTGCCAGGATCAAGTCCAGGATCCCACATTGCATCTGGTTGTACCGTCTCTTTAATCCCCTCTGCCTGTGTCAGCTCCAGTGATTCTTGAGGCTTTCAGCTATTTTGTAGAATGTCCCTCAATTTGGGTTCCTCTGGTGTTTTCTTATAATTAGATTGATGTTGTGGATTTGGACAAGAAGACCACAGGAGTGACATCTTGTAACACGTCAAAGGTATGTGACGTCAGTATGTCCATTTACACCCAATCTTGATCATTTGGCTAAGGGTCTGTCTGTCAGGTTTCTCCATAATAAAGGAACTAGTTTTTCTTTTGTAATTAATATTTATTTTCGAGGATATACTTGAGATTGCAGATGCGCTGTTTCTCTTTATCCTTATTTTAGTAAACACTGGCAGAGCTTGACTGCCATGATTATCACTACAGCCTTCTAATGGTGATTTTGGATTTCCCTCATTCCTCCTCTGTTTACTAATTGGAATTCTTCTTGTCCCTTCTCCCCCATTTATTTTTTTATTCATCTGTTTCTATTAATATGGACTCAAGGATATTTTATCCTTTTGCTTATCATTTTCTTGTTCAAATTCTTCCTGCTTTGGTCTTAGGAAGTTCTTTCAAGTTGTCTCCTATGCCCATCTGACATGTCTTCCTTCTCATGATCATTGAACACTTCCTTACTTTCTATAGTGTCACAAGTTGCTCCATACTCCCCTTATGTTTTCTCTGCCTCAGCCATGAAATTAACCACTTCCCCAAGGAGCCCTGTTTCTTTTTGTTGGAGAATGCTATTTAGAAACCAAGATCTGTGGTCACTGTTACCTGAGTGACACTGCTTTAGGCCCTCTCAGAGGCCAGAGCAACGAAATACATGTACTGACCACACATGCACACATGTCTTTATTTGTATATTTTTAAATAAAACATTAAAAAAAAACACTTTATAAAGTATTTTTTTTAATAGTTAACTCTTGCCTTCAGAGGACTCTTGGCTGATGCATGGAGGAAGGGAGGGCCGCTGGCAGTGCCATAGAGATAGAGCCTGAACAGAGAAAGAAGTGTCTATGGGGAGGGGATGGGATAAGAAGGGCCTCGGAGCCACTGGGGATCAGGGAAGGGGAATGAGGCTCAGTTATGGCTGGGACTGGTGGATGAGAGGGTAGAGAGGCAGGAGACAGGGGCCTGGGTCTCGGGGGTGAGTAGCTCTGGAGGAGCACTGAGTGGGCGAGAGAATTGCTGCCTGAGGCTCTGCTGCAGGCCCCTCTCTGTTCCTCCTCAGGCTGGTGTGACGACAAGTAAAACCCCAGAGGTGGGGGCCCTGGGTGCGGCTGAGAAGAAGGTGAGGATGCTGGAGCAGCAGCGCACAGAGGTAGGTGGCTGGAGGGGGTGGTGGGGGTCAGGGAAGATCCTTCCCCATTTCCAGGGCCCGCAGGACAAAGGCCCTTCCTGGCCCCTGGCTCTGACTGGTCTTTGTGATGAGCTGTCATGGCGACCACGGAACCATCTGCCAAGGATGAGACACGCTGCCTTGCCCTGGGCTCTTGTCTCCTGATCAGTCCCCCTGCCCATAGGAGTCACTCTGAGGACATGGCCTTCAGGGCGTGGCCTATCATTGTTGAGGGGGGTTTAGTTTAGAAAGGCTCCCATGGTGAACCCTGAGTGGTGGCAAGAGGTGGTGATAGGAGGCAAGTGCAGCATCAGGAATGGGGAGCCTGTCACCTGTCACCACGCAGCTGGTTCAGAAAGGGTCTGTCACAGAAGGAGAGACCCCTCACCTGCTTGTAGCACTGCTCCCAGTCAGCCAAGAGTCTCCAGAAATTGAGGGTCTTCCCTCGTGTCTCATGCGTATTCCATCCCTGATGTTTCTGGACCAGAGGTGGAAGCCTCATCTTCTCCGTTGACTGAGCCGCTCCCCTCCACGCAGCGCAGGCCCTTTTCTCAGTCCCTGGGTATCTCTGCCCTCCCTTGTCCTCCAGCACATTTGAAAGTTAGGCTCCACTGGTCTTTTGTTTAGGCGCATATTCGTTTTAGTTTTCTTTCTGCATTGCTGTAAGGTATATGTATATTTTTATTATAAAGATAATATTAAAAGATACTCATTATGAAAAGGTGGACCGTCTCACCTCCTGGAAGTGACCACAGTTTAAAACAGTTCTTTGCATATTCCTGAATTTTGTCTGTATACTTACTAACGTATGATGTTTGTAAAAATGATGTCAAAATACCACATTGCAGATTGCTTTTTTCCTTTCTTAAAATTAGCTGTATCTTTGAGGGTATTTATTATATTTATATATAAAAGCATACTCTGTGATTCTTTAATTCTGAGTACTTTTTTATCATATTTTAATGTTTTTGGAATTGGAAAGGATGCCCTTTCCATTGTTTTATTAATTTAATGATGTTGGATCATTTTCCTTCACTGAAGAAATGTTGATATATCAAAATTATGGCAAGTGATTAGAGTCATCTCAGAACATAGGCGATGTATCAGGCGCCCAGCTTTCTGAGTAGCTGTGCAGTGCCCCAGTTTCTGTTTAATTCTATCATTTCCCTAACCTACTTCCAGTGCTCAGGTTTGCCTCAATCTTTTTTTGGCAATATAAATGTTGAGATGATCACTAATACACATGGTTTTTACACGCTTGTGCAAGTGCTTCTTTTGGCTACATCTTTCAGAGGGGAATTATTTGATTAAAGAGAACTTGACGTTAATGCATAGTCCTGAATTGCCCTCTGCATGGGTGTGGGTCCCATAATTCTGTACTAGAATTATGTACTGTTTCTGTGTCTTGGTGTTACTCTTGCTTTCCTGGTGAGGGTAAAATGTGGTAGTTGATAAAGCCGACTCACTTTGAGGAAAGGTTGTGAGAAGCTCGGGATCAAGGCAGCGTGTGGACCCACCACCTACACATGCTGCACGACGCACCTCTGAAGCTGGTGGTGGTGGCATTGGCTCTCTTTGGTCCTCCTCTGCTTATCTCCTGCTAACCCCAGTCCTCTCCCCCGCAGCTGCTGGAAGTGAACAAGCAATGGGACCAGCATTTCCGGTCCATGAAGCAGCAGTACGAGCAGAAGGTATTGTGAGGGTGATGGGAACTCCAGGCCGTGCCCCTGCTCCTCTGGGCTCTCAGGGCATCCTCAGCACCGTGCATGCCGCTTCTCTCACTGCAGCCTTGGACTGTGGGTGTCCACCCTGGCCCTCACACGCTCCCTCTCTCTGCCTCTGCTCCCAGATCACGGAGCTGCGACAGAAGCTGGCGGATCTGCAGAAGCAGGTGACCGACCTGGAGGCTGAGCGGGAGCAGAAGCAGCGTGACTTTGACCGCAAGCTGCTCCTGGCCAAGTCCAAGATAGAAATGGAGGAGGCAAGTATGACTATGGGTCTCTCAAACTCAGCTCCAGAGGCCTGCTCTCTCCTCCCCATCAGCCAGGAGCCAGGGATGGGGGTCAGGAGACCCAGTTCCCCCTCTGACTCCAGTACTCAAGGGCTGTGTGGCCTGAGGCAAACGCACTTTCCTGAGCTCTCGCTCAGTTTCCCACCTGAAAATCAAGACTGGATTAGGTATGGTTTTCATTTTTTAATTTTGTCATATGGAGAGCTTTCTGTTAAAGTCTCATGGTCTAGGGAATTGTACAGGGAAGCACAAAATGTGAAAAGATTCCCCAGGCCTAGTACACCTGATGGGGGTGGGTGCTGTGGGACCTGCACAGTAGTGATGGCTGTTGTCGGGGAGGGGCTCCAGCATTAGAGCTTCCTTTAGCCCTTCATCCGGTCACTGTTCAACAGCGATGCACCTGGCACAGCGCTGGGTACACGGAGTCAGCAGTGAACCGCCAACCCTGCCCCTGGGGGAAGAGACATAGACCATCTAATTACAGAAGTAAATGAGTAGACGTGTGTTAAGTACAACACAGAAGGTGCAGGGAGAGAACATGAAGGGAGATCAGGTTCATTCCGGGGGTGTGTGTAGGGGGGAGCAGGAACAGGTCCCCTGAAGAAGGAGCATCTGACCAGTGTGTGTGTGTGACTGACGCCAGCCAAGGCCGTGATCCTGGCGCAGCTTCAAGGGGAAAGGCCATTTGACCCCCAGGCTCCCTGGAGATTTTCTATCACCATGTTTTCACCTTCATGAGAACCAGGCAGAGGCTGCTTTTGCCTGACTTAGAAATGGCCATTTCCAACACGGTTTGCATTTCAGAGTTCTCTCCCATCAGCAGGGGCCTTCTCCGAGCAGTCAGCCTGCCCTGCCGANTATCTCTGTGATATCTGTGGTTATTCATCCTCTTTCATTTCTTACGTTATTTGAGTTCTTTTTTCTTCTTGAAAACCCTAGCTAAAGGTTTATCGTTTTTTAAAGTCTTTTTAAAAAACAACCCATCTCTCTGTTTCATGGACTCATCCTTTTGTTGTTTAATCTCAATTTTTATTTCATATCTTATGTTCACTATTTTTTTTGCTTCTGCTGACTTTGGGCTTTCTTCTTTTTTAATTTCTTTAGATGGTAGGTTAGGTTGTTAGAGATTTTTATTTCTTGGGGTAGACCAATATTGCTGCAAGTGTCCCTCTTAGAACTGCTTTTGCTGAGTCCTGTATATTTTGATGTCGTGTTTCCATTTTCACTTACCTTGAGGTATTTTGTGATTTCATCTTTGATTTCATTTTTGACCTTTTTTTTTTTTTTTTAGTAGCATGGTATTTATTCTTTCTGTGTTTGTGCTTTTCCTATTTTTTCTTCCTGTAATTGATTTCTAGTTTCCTACCACTGTGGTAGGAAACAGTGTTTTGAATTGTTTCCTGATAAATTATTTGTTTTATTAGTTGTTTCAGGGTTTTTTCTTGCCCTTTCAAATAAGATGAATTCCTTGCTCTTCTCATTGTGCTTAACATTCACTGTTTCTGTGAAAATAGGGAAACGCTTACCTTTACTGTTAAAGGGGTATCCTTATGTGGGAACACCCCTTACAGCCTGTGTGTGCCCAGTGGCTTTGGTGAGAGCTGAATTTGATGTGAACATAAGTCATGTCTTTCCTTATGATGTGCTGTCATCTATCACCTTGGTGGGACGTGGAGCTGGAGCTGGAGCGGACAGAATCAGAAACAAGTATGAGCCAAGGATTGCGCTCTGCTCAGTGGCTGTACTGCCCTCTCTGGGCAGGGTCCAGCCCCGCATTGCTAGAGCGGAAGTCCTGAGACTGGTGTGAGCTGGCTCTGTTCCCCTTAGGTGCGTCTCTTCCCTCTCACAGCACTGGCACCTTTGCCCTGGTGTGGAACTGCTTCACAGGGGCCTCGGGGGGCTCTTGGTATGGGCTGGGGTGTGGGCTGTAGCCGACCTGGACTGCTTTGGATGCTCTGCCTGTGTGAGCACCAATNGTTGATTCCTCCAGTTCCATTCTTCTTTCTCAAGGTTGCTTTGGCTATTCGAGGTTTTTTGTATTTCCATACAAATCTTGAAATTATTTGTTCTAGTTCTGTGAAAAATACCGCTGGTAGCTTGATAGAGATTGCAGTGAATCTGTAGATTGCTTTGGGGAGTATACTCATTTTCACTATATTGAGTCTTCCAATCCATGAACATGGTATATTTCTCCATCTATTAGTGTCCTCTTTGATTTCTTTCATCAGTGTTTTATAGCTTTTGATGTATAGGTCTTTAGTTTCTTTAGGTAGGTATATTCCTAAGTATTTTATTCTTTTCATTGCCATGGTGAATGGAATTGTTTCCTTAATTTCTTTTTCTACTTTCTCACTAATAGTGTAAAGGAATGCAAGGGATTTCTGAGTGTTGATTTTATATCCTGCATTTTACTCTTTTTCATTTCTTTTTCTTGGAGATGATCTTGATCCCTGTCTCTTCTACAATGCATGAATCTCCATCCATAGTTGTTCAGGCACTCTGTCTATCAGATCTACTCCTTTAAATCTATTTTTCACTTCCACTGTATAATCATATGGGATTTTATTTAGGTCATACCTGAATGGTCTATTGGTTTTCCTCACTTTCTTCAATTTAATTCTGAATTTGGCAATAAGGAGTTCATAATCTGAGCCATAGTCAGCTCCCAGTCTTGTTTTTGCTGACTGTATAGAGCTTCTCCATCTTTGGCTGCAAAGAATATAATCAGTCTGATTTTTGTGTTGTCCATCTGGTTATGTCCATGTGTAGAGCCTTCTCCTGTGTTGTTTGAAGAGGGTGTTTGCTATGACCAATGCGTTCTTTTTGGCAAAACTCTATTAACCTTTGCCCTGCTTCATTCTGTACTCCAAGGTCAAATTTGCCTGTAACTTCAGGCATCCCAGTCCCTTATAATGAAAAGGACATCTTTTTTGGATGTTAGTTCTAAAATATTTCATACTCTCATGACCTTCCAAATATTCATTCATATGTGACTTGTTAAATGGTATAGTTGAGCACCATAATCTGACATTATAAAACCTACCTCCAAAATTTCCTAATCTCTCCCCATGTTTTGTTTTTCTTAGTGCCTCTCACAGGCAACCTACTAAACTTAATTTCTACAATTTTCATTTCTTTCTACTAGAATATAGGTTACTTGTGATATAAAGTGCTCGTCCTATATGAACATCAATTATCCATATTTTAGAACAGAGTCTACCATGTAATACCCATCATGGATTACAGCCTTGTTGTGGAGAATAAGCTTGTGGAACTCAATGAAGTTATGAGTCATGCCATGCAGGGCCATCTGAGATGAATGAGTCAAAGTGAAGATTTCTGATGAAATGTGGTCCACTGAAAGAGGGAATGGCAAACCACTCCTGTCTTCTTGCCCCCAAAATCCCAAGAACAGTAAAAAAATGTAAAAATACATTGCACTGGAAGATGAGACCTCCAGGTTGGAAGGTGTCCAATATGCTACTGGGGAAGAACATGGGAAATTACTACGAGTTCCATAAAGAATGAAGCTGCTGGGCCGAAGCAGAAATGAAGATTGCTGTGGATATGTCTGATGGTGAAAATAAAGCCCAATGCTATAAACAACAATATTGCATAAGAGCTTGGAATGTTAGGTCCATGATTCAAGGTAAATTGGATGTGGATAAACAGGAGATGGAAAAGTGAATATCAACATTTTAGGAATCAGAGAACTAAAATGGACAAGAATGAGCAAATTTAACTCAGATGACCCTTATACCTACTACTGTGGGCAAGAATCCCTTGGAAGATATGGGTTAGACTGCATAGTCAAGAAAAAAGTCAGAAATGCAGTACTTGGGTGCAGTCTCAAAGGCAACAGAATAATCTCAATTTGTTTCCAAGGCAAACCATTCAATGTAATAACTATCCAAGTCTATGTCCCAACCAAAAATGTCTGAGATGCTAAAGTTGACAGTTCTATGAAGACCTACATGACCTTCTAGAACTAGCACACACACACACACACACACACACACACACACAGAGTGTCTTTTTCATCATTGGGAATTGGAATTCAAAAGTAGAAAGTCAAGAAATATCTGATTTAACAGGCAAGTTTGGCCTTAGAGTACAAAATGAAGCAGGGTGGAGGATATCAGAGTTTTCTCAAGAGACCACACTGTTCATAACAAACACCTTCTTCCAACAACATAAGAGATGATGCTATACATGGACATCACCAAATGGTCAATACTAAATCAGACTGATTATATTTTTTGCAGCTGAAGACAGAGCAGCTTTATTCAGTTAGCAAAAGCAAGTCCTGGAGCTAGCTGTAAATCATATCATGAGCTCCTTATTGCAAAATTCAAGCTTAAATTGAAGAAAATAGGGAAAACAGATAGGCCATTCATTATGTTAACAGTGGAGTTTACAAACAGATTCTAAGGATGAGATCTGGTAAACAGAACATTTGAAGAACTATGGATGGAAGTTAATAATATTGTACAGGAGGTGGTGACCAAAACCATTCCAAAGAAAAATAATGTAAAAAGGCAAAGCGGTTGCCTGAGGAGGCTTTACAAATAGTGAAGAAAAAGAATTGAAAGACAATAGAGAAAGAGAAAGATATATCCATTTGATGCAGAGTTCCAGAGAACTGCAAGGAGAGATAAAAAGCCCTTCGTAAATGGAAAATGCAAAGAAATAGAGGAAAACAATTGAATAGGAAAGATTAAAGATTTCTTCAAGAAAATTGGAGATATCAAGGGAACATTTTATGCAAGGATGAATAGGATAAAGGACAGAAACAGTAAGAACCTAACAAAAGCAGAAGAGATTAAGAAGAGATGACAAGAATACACAAAATAACTATACAGAAAAGTCTTAACAGCCTGACTAATCACGATGGTGTGGCCAGTCATCTAGAGCCAGATATCTTTCAGTGTGAAGTTAAGTGGGACTTAGTAAGCATTACTATGAACAAAGCTAATAGAGGTGATGGAATGCCACCTGAGCTACTTAAAATCAAAAAAAAATGATAGTGTTAAAGTATTGCACTGAATATCCCAGCAAATTTGGAAAACTCAGCAGTGGCCACAGGACTGGAAAAGATCAGTTTTCATTCCAATCCCAAAGAAAGGCAATGTCAGAGAATGTTCAATCTACTATGCAGTTGTACTCATCTTACATCCTAGCAAAGTAATGCTCAGAATTCTCCAATCTAGGTTTCAACAGCATATGAAACAAAAAATTCTAGATGTTCAAGGTGTATTTAGAGAAGGCAGAGGAGCTACAGATTAAATTGCCTACATCCATTGGATCATAGAAAAACCAGGGGATTCCAAAAAAAATCTGCTTCTGCTTCATTGGCTACACTATAGCCTTTGACTGTGTGGATCACAAAGACTGTGGAAAATTCTTAAAGANATAGAAAATTTGCATAGCTGGTAAGTGATAAGGCTGGGATTTCAACCTGAACAGTCTGGCTCTGAGTTGTGCTTTTGAGTTCTTGAAAGAGATTTAAAATTAACAAGTAAAACAGAGGAACGTTGGTAAGCAGCAGAGTCAGTCCATCTGATGCTCAGATCCCTGCACAATCTACTGAGATCCAGGCCTCCTGTAGCAAATGCCACAAGAGACGGAATTTGAAGAGCCCTATTCTGTCTTGAGGCACTTCCCCTCACCCTTCCTGGCAAGTATAGCTGTTGCTCTGGGGTTCCTCCTACATTGTACATCATACATTTCAATTTTTTTGTAAGTTGTTTTTTAATTGAATGAAAGATTCTTTAAATTTTATAGTTTATAATTTTCAAAAGTTTCTCACATGATTTCATAGTATCTCATAATAATCCTTTTCTTCTCCCATATACTGCTCCCTTCCCAGCCTTTTCCCATTGGTAACCATTAATTTGTTCTCTGTATCTGTAAGTCTGCTTCTTTTTCATTTTTATTCACTATTTTGTTGTATTTTTTTAGACTCCGCACAGAAGTGTTATNCGCCATGCCTCTGACCCCCACCTCTTTGCCCCCTCTCACATTTACTGCCTCCTCATGCATCCTCAGTCTCTGGCTTCTCCCTGTGTATAGGTACTGGCCAGGGCTCTATACATATTCTCTCTCTTCTTTCCCAAATATTTCTCTAAAAGCAGCATCATTCATTCTAGCAGTTTCCTTTATCATCGCACTCAGAAGATTTCAGGAGCATTTAATGAGTGTTTGCTCTGGGACAAGTCCTTTGCATTTATTGCTGCTGCTAAGTCGCTTCAGTCATGTCCGACTCTGTGTGATCCCATAGACGGCAGCCCACGAGGCTCCCCCGTCCCTGGGATTCTCCAGGCAAGAACACTGGAGTGGGTTGCCATTTCCTTATTATCTAATTTAATTTTCAAAATAAACAACGGATATGAACTTGGGCAAATTCTGGGTGACGGTAAAAGACAGGGAAACCTGGTGTGCACTCATAGGGTCACGAAGAGACGGACATGACTTGGCTACTGAACAACAGAGACCTTACTAGCTCCATTTTACACTGAAGGCATTTGAGAGCAAGAAAAATTAAGTGACTTGCACCAAGTCTTACAGTCAGCAAGTGAAATGCCTGAATCCGAAGCAGGGCAGTCTCCCTCCCACCTGAGCCCTCCCTCCCATCAGCCCCTGCATCCCTCCAAGACTGGCCTCAGATGTCCCTTTCTTTTGAAAGTCACTCCTGATCACCCCATGTGATACAATCTCTCCAACTGTGTCACTCTGATGACATTACTTTTTGCTCAATGTTGCCCTGTTTCATGCATCAAACCTGGACTGGCAATCTATTTCACGTATGGTAATATACATGTTTCAGTGCTATTCTCTCAAATCATCTTACCTTTACCTTCTCCCACAGAGTTCAAAAGTCTATTCTTTACATCTGTGTCTCTTTTGCTGTCTCGCGTACAAGGTCATCATTACCATCTTTTTAAATTCCATATATATGTGTTAATATTCTATATTGGTGTTTTTCTTTTTGACTTCACTCTGTATAATAGGCTCCAGTTTCACCCACCTCATTAGAACTGATTCAAATGCATTCTTTTTAATGGATGAATAATATTCCATTGTGTATATGTACCACAACTTTCTTATCCATTCATATGCCTATAGACATCTAGGTTGCTTTCATGTCCTGGCTATTGCAAACAGTGCTACAATGAACCCTGGGGTACATGTGTCTCTTTCAATTCTGGTTTCCTCAGTGTGTATGCCCAGCAGTGGGATTGCTGGGTCATAAGGCAGTTCTACTTGCAATTTTTTAAGGAATCTCCACACTGTTCTCCATAGTGGCTGTACCAGTTTGCATTCCCACCAACAGTGTAAGAGGGTTCCCTTTTCTCCACACCCTCTCCAGCATTTATTCTTTGTAGACATTCTGATAGCAGCCATTCTTACAAGCATGAGATGGTACCTCATTGTGGTTTTGATTTGCATTTCTCTGATAATAAGTGATGTTGAGCATCTTTTCATGTGTTTGTTAGCCATCTGTATGTCTTCTTTGGAGAAATGTCTGTTTAGTTCTTTGGTCCATTTTTTTAATTGGGTCATTCATTTCTCTGGTATTGAGGTGCATGAGTTTTTTATATATTTTTGAGATTGTCAGTTGCTTCATTTACTATTATTTTCTTCCATTCTGAAGGCTTTCTTTTCACCTTGCTTATAGGTTCCTTCATTGTACAAAAGCTTTTAATTTTAATTAGGTCCCATTTATTTACTTTTGCTTTTATTTCCATTACTCTGGGAGGTGGGTCATAGAGGATCTTGCTGTGGTTTATGTCAGAGAGTGTTTTGCCTATGTTTTCATCTAAGAGTTTTATAATTTCTGGTCTTACATTTATTTTTTTAATTTTTATTTTTACTTTATTTTACTTTATAATACTGTCTTGGTTTTGCCATACATTGACATGAATCCGCCATGGGTGTACATGAGTTCCCAATCCTGAACCCCCCTCCCACCTCCCTCCCATATCATCTCTCTGGATCATCCCCATGCACCAGCCCTAAGCATCCTGTATCCTGTATCGAACATAGACGGGTGATTCATTTCTGGCATGATTTCAATGCCATTCTCCCAAATCATCCCACCCTTACAAATGGGGTCTAATTAAAATTAAAAGCTTCTGCACAACAAAGGAAACTATAAGCAAGGTGAAAAAGACAGCCCACTGAATGGGAGAAAATAATAGCAAATGAAGCAACTAACAAACAACTAATCTCAAAAATACACAAGCAACTTATGCCCTCTTCTCCTTCTGCCCTCAAGCCTCAGAGACTTTTCCAATGAGTCAGCTGTGCTTTAGCATCAGTCCTTCCAATGATTAGTCAGGATTTATTTCCCTTAAGATTGACTGGTTTGACCTCATTACTGTCCAAGGGACTCTCAGGAATCTTCTCTAACACCACAGTGCAAAAGCATCAATTCTTTGGCACTCCACCTTCTTTACAGTCCAGCTCTCATATCCATACATGACCACTGGGAAAACCATAGTCTTGACTGTACAGACACTGGTCAGCAGAGTAATGTCTCTGCTTTCCAACACACTGTCTAGGTTTATCATAGCTTTCCTGCCAAGAAGCAAATGCAGTCTGATTCCAGGGCTACAGTCACCATCCACAGTGATTTTTAGAGCCTAAGAATAAAGCCTGCTTCTACCCTTTCTCCCTCTATTTGACATGAAGTGATGGGACTGGGTGCCATGATCCTAGTTTGTTTTTGTTTTTTAACATTTAGCTTTAAGCCGGCTCTTTCACTCTTCTCCTTCACCCTCATCAAAAGGCTCTTTAGTTCCTCTTTGCTTTCTTCCACTAGAGTGGTAGCATCCACATATATGAGATTGTGGATGTTTATCCCACCTATCTTGATTCCAGCTTGTAACTCATCCTGCCTGGCATTTCTCTTAATGTACTCAGCATATAGATTAAGCAAACAGTGTGGCAGCAGACAGCCCTGTCATATTCCTTTCTCAATTTTGAACCAATTAGTTGTTCCATACAGGGTTCTGTTGCTTCTTAACCCACATACAGGTTTCTCAGGAGACAGATAAGATGGTCTGGTATTCCCATCTCTTTAAGAGGATTCCACAGTTTATTGTGATCCACGCCATCAAAGGCTTTGGCATAGTCAGTGAAACAGAGGTCCATGCTTTTCTGGAATTCCCTAACTTTCTCTATGATCCAGCAAATGTTGGCAGTTTGATCTCTGGTTCCTCTTCCTTTTCCAAATCCAGTTTGGACATCTGGAAGTTCTTAGTTTGCATAAGGCTGAAGCCTAGCATGCAAGTTTTTAAGCATGACCTTACTAGTATCCCTTGTAGCTCAGTCGGTGAAGAATCTGCCTGCAGTGCAAGAGACCCAGGTTCGATCCCTGGAGAAGGAAATGGCAACCTACTCCAGTATCCTTGCCTGGAAAATCTCATGGACTGAGGAGCCTGGTGGGTTGCAGTCCATGGGGTCGCAAAGAGTTGGGCACGACAGAGCTACTAACACTAACTCACACTTACTAGCATGGGAGATGAGGGCAATTGTCCAATGGTTAGCACATTCTTTAGCACTACCCTCTTGGGAATTGGGGTAAGGATTGACCTTGTCTAGTCCTGTGTCCACTGCTCAGTCTTCCAGATTTGCTGACATATTGAATGCCACACCTTGATGGCATCATCCTTTAGGATTTTGAATAGTTCTACTGGAATTCCGTTGCATCCACTAGCTTTATTAACAGCAGTGCTTCCTAAAGCCCACTTGACTTTGCTCTCAGAATGTCTGGCTCTGAGTGGCTGACCACACCACCATAGCCATAGGCTTTTTTTTTCTTCCATGTATTCTTTCCATCTCTTCTTGATCTCTTCACCATCTACTAGGTCTTTACTGTTTATGTCCTTTACAGTGCCCATCTTTAGGCAAAATGTTCCCTTAATAGCTCCAGTCTTCCTGAAGAGATCTCTAGTTTTTCCCCTTCTGTTGTTTTATTCTCATTTTATACATCGTTCACTGAAGAAGGTCTTCTTGTCTCTCCATGCTGTTGTTTGGAAATCTGCATTTAGTTTGATGTCACTTTCACTTCCTTCCTTGCTTTTCACTTCTCTTCTTTCTTTAACTGTTTGTAAGTGCTTCTCAGATAACAACTTTGCCTTCTTGTTTTTCCTTTCCTTTGAGATAGTTTTGTTCACTGCCTCCTGTACAATATTACAGACCTCTCTCCATAGTTCTTCAGGCACACTGAAGAATTAACCCCTTGAATCTATTCATTACCTCCATTGCATATTCATAGGAATTTGATTTAAGTTGTACCTGGCTGCCCTAGTGGTTTTCCCTGCTTTCTTTAGTTTAAACATGAGTTTTGCTATGAGAAGCTGATGATCTGAGCCACAGTTAGCTCCAGTCTTGTTTTTGCTGACTGTATATGCTTCTCCATCTTTGGCTACAAAGAATGTAATCAATTTGATTTCAGTATTGACCATTTTGTGATGTCCATGTGTAAAGTCATCTCTTGGATTGTTGGAAAAGGTTATTTGCTATGACTGATGCTTTCTCTTTGCAGAATTCAGTTAGCCTTTGCCCTGCTTCATTTTGTCCTCCAAGCCAAACTTGCCTGTTACTCCAGGTATCTCTTGACTTCCTACTTTTGTATTCCAATCCCCAATAGAACAATGAATAGAACAATGAATAGAACATCTTTTATGGTGTTAGTTCTAGGAGGTCTTCTAGGTCTTCATAGAACTGATCTTCAGCTTTTTCAGCATTCGTGGTAGGGGTATAGACTTGGATTACTGTGATGTAGAATGGCTTGTGATGTTGAAATGAAAAGAGATCATTCTGTAATTTTTGAAGCTGCACCCAAGTACTACATTTCTGACTCTTTTGTTGATTATGGAGGCTATTCCATTTCTTCTATGGGACTCTTGCCCACAGTAGGAGACATAATGTTCATCTGAATTAAATTCGCCCATTCCTGTCCATTTTAGTTTACTGATTCCTAAAGATGTCTATGTTTATTCTTACCATCTCCTGTTTGACCACATTCAATTTTCCTTGATTCATGGACCTAAATTCCAGGTTCCTATGCAACACTGTTCTTTGCAGCATCAGATTTTACTTTTATCACCTGACACATCCACAACTGAGCATCATTTTCCAGCCACTTCATTCTTTCTGGAGCTGATAGTAGTTCACCTCCATTCTTCCCCAGTACCATATTGGACACATCCAGACCTGGAGGATTCATCTTTTGGTGTCATATGTTTTTGTCCTTTTATACAGTTCATGAGTTTCTCACAGCAAGTATACTGGGAAGGTTTGCCATTACCTCCTCTACTGGATCATGTTTCATCAGAACTCTCTGCTATGACCCATCCATATTGGGTAGCCATACATGGCATGGTCCTGCATGGCATTCTTTATAATGCGTCAATCTAAATATACATGTGTAAGCTAAATTAGTATATTAAGTATTAGCAGGCACTTTACAGTTTCATGTAAATCACTAAAAGTGATCAAAACACTTGTTATGGGTCATCTCATTCAGAAATGGAGAATCTGTGGATTGCATTATCTATGTTGAATAAAAAAATGAATGAATGCATAAATATTGATTAATTAATAACAATTTATTCACTAATGCATTGAGCAAAAATTAAGCTACTATGTGCAAATTAGTTAACCAGAAACAAGAATGGTTTGATATTTAAATATAGGACAGAAATGGTATGGACCTAACAGAAGCAGAAAATATTAAGAAAAGGTGGCAAGAACAAGGAGAAGAACTATACAAAAAAAGATCTTAATGACCCAGATAACAACGATGGTGTGATCACTCACCTAGAATTAGACATCCTGGAGTGCAAAATCAAGTGGGCCTTAGGAAGCATCACTACAGACAAAACTAGTGGAGGTGATGAAATTCCAGCTGAGCTCTTTCAAATCCTAAAAGATGATGTCGTGAACATGCCACATTCAATATGTCAGCAAATTTGGAAAACTCTGCAGTGGCCACAGGACTGGAAAAGGTCAGTTTCATTCCAATCCCAAAGAAAGGCAAAAACCAAAGAATGTTCAAACTACCGCACAATTACACCCATCTCACATGCCCCCAAAGTAATGCTCAAAATTCTCCAAGCTAGGCTTCAACAGTATGTGAACTGAGAACTTCCAAGTGTTCAAACTGGACTTAGAAAAGGCAAAGGAACCAGAGATAAAATTGCCAACATCTGTTGGATCATAGAAAAATCAAAAGAGTCCTGGAAAAACATCAACTTCAGCTTTATTGACTATGCCAAAACCTTTGTGTGAATCGCACAAACTGTGGAAAATTCTTAAAGAGATGGGACTACCAGAGCACCTTACCTGTCTCTTGAGAAATCTGTATGCAGGTCAAGGTGCAACAGAATTAGACATGGAACAATGGACTGGTTCCAAATTGGGAAAGGAGTATGTCAAGGCTGTATATTGTCACCCTGTTTATTTAACTTATATGCAGAGTACATCATGAGAAATGCCAAGTGAGATGAAGCACACGATAGAATCAAGATTGCTGGAAGAAATATCAATAACCTCAGACATGCAGATGACACCACCCTTATTGCAGAAAGCAAAGAGGAACTGAAGAGCCTCTTGATGAAAGTGAAAGAGGAGAGAGAAAAAGCTTTAAACTCAACATTCAAAAAATGAAGATCATGGCATCTTGTCCCATCACTTCATAGCAAATAGATGGGGAAATAATGGAAACAGTGAGAGACTTTATTTTCCTTGGTTCCAAAATCACTGCAGATGGTGACTGAAGCCATGAAATTAAAAGACACTTACTCCTTGGAAGAAAAGCAATGACCTACCTAGACAGCGTATTAAAAAGCAGAAACATTACTTTGCCAACAAATGTCCATCTAGTCAAAGCCTTGGTTTTTCCAGTAGTTATGTATGAATGTGAGAGTTGGAACACAAAAAAAGCTGAGCACTGAAGAATTGATGCTTTTGAACTGTGGTGTTGAAGAAGACTCTTTAGAGTTCCATGGACTGCAAGGAGATCCAACCAGTCTATCCTAAAGGGAATCAGTCCTGAATATTCATTAGAAGGACTGATGATGAAACTGAAGCTCCAATATCTTGGCCACCTGATGCAAAGAACAGACTCTTTGGAAAAGGTGCTGATGCTGGGAAAAATTGAAGGCAGGAGGAAAAGGGGACAACAAAGGATGAGATGGTTGGATGGCATCACTGACTCATTGGATGTGAGTTTGAGTAAACTCCAGGGGTTGGTGATGGACAGGGAGGCCTGGTGTGCCACAGTCCATGGGGCTGCAAAGAGTCGGACGTGACTGAGTAACTGAACTGGACTGGACTAGACTGATATTTCGAAGTCTACTTGCTAGTGACATTTGCTGCTTGTTGTTCATTCACTAAGTCATGTCTGACTCTTTTGTTATCCCATGAACTGTAGCCCGCCAGGCTCCTCCGTCCATGGGATTTCCCAGGCAAGAATACTGGAGTGGGTTGTCATTTCCTTCTTCAGAGTATCTTCCCAATCCAGGATCAAACCTGCAGCTCCTGCATTTCAGGTAGATTTTTTTTTACTGCTGAGCCACTAGAGAAATATTTTCATTAAAGTTTTACTAAGAAAAATTTCAAGCATGCAGAAAAGTGAAAAAAATTATATAACAATCCCCAATATAGCCTCTAATGCATCTAGATTCAACATTCTCCCAAAATTGCTTACGTATGTGTTTAATTTTTGATGAACCATTTGAAAGAAAATGGTTATAACACTTCACCCTCCTTAAGCCTTAAGCATGCATTGACAAAAATTAAAACATCCTCTCACATAACTATACAACTACCATCACTCCTAACAAAAATAACAAATCCTCAAAAATATACATTTCCTGTCCACATTTGGGTTTCCACAGTTGTTTAAAAATATGTGTTTTTACCTTTTTTTTTTTTTTACAATAAAAGAGGCTCTAGTGGAAAAACATACAGTACACTTGAGTCTCTTAAGTCCCCTCTCCTACCCCTTCATTCTTTTTTCTCCAGCTTGACTGAGGTGTAGTTAATAAATAATAATTTATGTATTTGCAGTATATGATGTTATTGATATATATATACATTATTAAATTATCACCACAATCAAGCTAATTAACATACCTATCATCTCACCTAGCTATGCATGTGAGTGTATGTGTGTGTGAGATGAGATCTACTGTCTCACTTTAGATCTACTGTCTTAGCAAATTCAAGTATGCTATGCAATATTACTCCCTCTAGGTACCATAGTGTACATTGGTCCCCAGAATTTCTTCATCTTATAACTGAAGACTTGCACCTTTGGACCAACATCTCACCATTTTCCCCACCCATGGTCTGGAAGTCACCAGTCTACTCTCTATTTCTGTGAGCTCAACTTTTTTGATTCCACATATAAGTAAGATCATGCAGCATTTGTCTTCCTGAGTCTGGCTTATTTCACTCAATATTATATAATCTAGGTTCATCCACATTGTCACAAATGACAGAATTGTCTTGTGTGTGTGGCTGAATGATATTTACCGTGTGTGTATACACAAGCTACATTTTCCTCATTCATTCATCCTTTGATCAACAGATTGTTTCTATATCTTGGCTATTGTGAATAATGTTTCAATAAACATGGAAATCCAAATGTATCTTCAATATACTGATTTCCTTTCCCAGGAATATGCACCCAGAAGTGGCAGTAATTCTTTTAATTTTTAGAGGAAACCCCACACTGGTTTCCATGATTGTACCAATTTACATTTGCACCAGCAGTGTACAAAGGCTCCCTTTTCTCCACATCCTTATCAACACTTCTTACCTCTCTCTCTTTTATTTTGTCGTAACAGCCAAGTTAGCACATGTCAGGTGATATCCCTTCGTGATTTTGATTTGTATTCCCAGATAATTAGTGATGTCGAACACATTTTCATGTAACTGTTAGCTATTTGGATGTCTTCTTTGTCTAATCAGGTCCTCTTCCCATTTTAATTGAATTGCTTGGTTTTTTGACTTGTATGAGTTCCTTATTATTATTAATCCCTTAACCAATATGTGGTTTGCAAATATTTTCTCTCATTCTGTAGGTTGACTTTTCATGTTGTTGATCATTTCTTTTGCTGAGCAAAAGTTTTTGGTTTCATGTAGTCCCACTTGTTTATGTTTTGCTTTTAGAAACCAAGTCATGGGACTTCCCTGGTGATCTGGTGGATAAGAATCTGCCTTGCAATACAAGGGATGCAGCTGTGATCCCTGGTCTGGGAACTAAGATCCCACATGCTGGGGAGCAACTAAGCTTGAGCCCCACAAGTGCACCACAGTGAAAGATCCTGCAAATAAACAAATAAAAATTGGAAAAATAAAAATAAAACACAAGTCAGTTGTCATATAGAAAGTCCCATATTGTGGATTATCCTCATGAAGTTATTTACCTGATATTTCTTGTAAAATGGAATTTAGATATTAGAGTTTTGCTAAATTCAACTTAAATATGTTGTTGGTGTATTGAATATTACACCATGATAAGAGTATAGAGTGGTGAGTTGTCCTAACATCTCTGATGTAATTTGATTACCTGATTAAGGTTGCAATCCCAGGTTTGTGATTAAGGAGTAACTTACAGGCAATGGCACCCCACTCCAGTACTCTTGCCTGGAAAATCCCATGGATGGAGGAGCCTGGAAGCCTGCAGTCCATGGGGTCGCTAAGAGTCGGACACGACTGAGCGACTTCACTTTCACTTTTATGCATTGGAGAAGGAAATGGCAACCCACTCCAGTGTTCTTGCCTGGAGAATCCCAGGGACGGGGGAGCCTGGTGGGCTGCCGTCTATGGGGCTGCACAGAGTCAGACATGACTGAAGCGACTTGGCAGTAGCAGTAGCAGTACAGAGTGATACTTTGGTATCTTGCAAAACCCCTATTCCTAGTTCATTTTTCACTTAACGGATTTAGAATCTGTTGATAATTTTTGCCTGACTCAATTATTTCTTTAAGAGTTGTGGAATAAAATATACATTGCTGATTACCTTCTTCAGTGATCAACTTCCAATTTTCTCCAAGTATTTTCATAATCTTAAATGTGCTCTTTGACATGTAAAAGATTGAAAGTTCAAAATTTTCAGTGTCATAGTTCATTGTAATGGAAGAGTGGCTAATTTTCCATTTCCATTTGTCTTTTCAGCAAAATGGAAATTCAAATTTTTACAAGCCATTTGTGGAATCCTTCGAGGAAGCACCTCTTCATGTTATGGTTTTCACTTACTTGGGATATGGAATTGGAACACTGTTTGGCTATCTCAGGGACTTTCTGAGGAACTCGGGAATAGAAAAATGCAATGCAGCCGTGGAGAGAGAAGAACAAAAGGTAAGCATGAGCAGCTCTTGAGTCTTTGTCAATGCCAATTCTTCTCTGAAGTGTGCTCACAAGTGGTAATGCATGTACAAATCCTGAAAAGAGTGATATGCTCAGCAACCACTCAAGGCAAATTCTATTCCCCTGAACCCCGTAAAACCCCCAAAGTTACCCATGTATTCATGGACTTGTTTTCTTTACAATATTTATTGAGCAATTACTAGTTGCCAGGCTAAACGAAAGGTTTCCATCTACATTATCATAAATATAATTTTTAAAACAATCCCATGAGATAGATTTCAAAATAGCATTTTAAAGGTGAAAAATCAAAATCAGAAAGTGAGGGCATGAATGGGACTGTATTCTGGTCTTCTAGTTGTAAGCTGAGTATTATTTCCAAGTTTCTATCTTGGACTAGGAAAGTGTGTTTGAGTTACATGTGGTCAGGGTTTCACTTAGATCAGAGTTTCTCAACTTTGGCACTATTGACATTTCAAGCTGGATAATTCTTTGATGTGGGAGGCATTGCAGGATTTTTAACAGTATCCCTGACCTTGACCTGCTAGATGTAGTTAGAACTCTCCCACATACTTGTGACAATCAAAAATATCTCCAGATATTGCCAAATGCCTTACCAAGTGGAATATCACCCTCAGTGTAGACCACTGATCTGTATGTTTTCAATGGTGAACGTAAAAACGTCTGCAGCATCTCCTTTTCACATAGAGCTAACAGGACAACTTGGAAACTATTCAGAAATCTGTGAAGAGCCTGTGTCCTTTTACCATGTTTTCCAAAATTGGTTCAAATGAAATATGATGCCATGAATCTCTTTTCCCCTAAAATTTGCTTTAAAATATACAATTGTGGCCACAGATTATTCCACATGATGGAGCCTTGAACATATCTAAGTAAAGCATCATTGACACATGTAATAGGAGAATCTCAAATCCTATAACTTACTGACCAGTACCCATAGTAAGCTAAACTCTTATTATAGAAACATAACCTTGAACAGGTCATGTAGAACACTTATTTTGGAATTACCAAATTGGAATTAAGTTAAGCATACCTTCAGGGGGAAAATCAGGTCCAGTTTAACTGTTGAACTCTCTCTTACCTTAGCAAGGACTAAGTCGTATGTTCTACACCAAGTGCATGTGAACTATGTCGCTTCAGTCACGTTGGACTCTGTGCGACCCCATGGACTGTTGCTGGCCAGGCTCCTCTGTCCATGGGGTTCTCCAGGCAAGAATACTGGAGTAGGTTGCCATGTCTTCCTCCAGGGGATCTTCCTGATCCAGAAATCGAACCCACATCTCATGTATCCTACAATGGCAAGTGGGTTCTTTACCACTAGTGCCACCTGGGAAGCTCCTATACCAAGTAATGGGGACTAATAGAGAAGAAAATATAGGTCCTTCCAGCAGAGAATTTGAAGTCCAGTATGCAAAAAAAGACTCATGAGCAAAACAAATGATAAAAAGTGATGATGGGGAAGAAGTTGATATGGGAAACAGGGATCTGTGTCCTGCACTTCTCTTAGGAAGTTAGGAAGGCATTATGCTGGTGAGCAGGTATTTGCCTATTGAGCAAGGTACAAAGGAAGACACTCTCTAAGAGGGCTGCAAACAATCAGATTCATTTGGAGTTTGTATTTTGTGCCAGGCACTGTACAACAGTCTGGAAACATAGGAATAACTAAGGCATATAATGGTTTTGGAGAGCTAACCACAAAAGAAGTAATTGCAGTGGCATTTGATAAGAGGTACCATAGAGGTAAGTAGATGACATCAGGGAGGCAAAGAATAGAAGCATTTAACCTGGACTTGGGGTTCAGTGAAGCCTGCTTGAGGGAAGAGAAACTTAAATTCAGTCTTTAGAAGACTGAAGAGTAAGTAAGAAGGCAATGAGTGCAGGAAGATGAGCTGGAAGGAGTCTTCAAGGAAAGGAAACATGGTGTGAAGTGGGCCAGAGATAAGAGAAAGCATTGAACACTTAAGGAACCAAGGAATTCTAGTTATCAGAATGTTGTGAGAGTGGGATTATGTGGGGAGAAAGATTGCTTGAGAGGCAAGCAGAGACCTTACTGTAAGGGGTTTTTATAAGCCATAGACGTTTGTTATAAGAACAATGGGAAGACATTGAAGGATTTCAGGCAGAGGAATGCAGATTTGCAGATTAGAAAGATCATGTTCACTGCAATGTAAAATATGGATTGCAGGAGGACAACACAGGGACCAAAAAAAGAAAAAAAAATCCAATTAAGAGGTTGAGGCAGAAGTCCAGGTTGATAAGAAATCTAGATGATACCTTGGGCAGCGCCCAGGTTAGTGATAGGTCATGAGAGACAGGCCAAGAGATGCTTAAGGGTTGGAATCAGGACTACCCCACCAGAAAAAAAGAATGAAATCATTCCACTTGCAGTAGTATGGATGGACCTAAAATCTACCGTAGTAAATGAAGTAAGCTGGACAAATATCATAATGTAATTTATATGGAGAATCTAAACAAATAATACAAATGAACTTATTTACAAACAGAAATAGATTCACGGACATAAAAAACAAATTTACGATTACCAAAGGGGAAATAGAGAGGGGAGGGATAACAGAGGATTTGGGGATTATCAGATATAAACTATTACATATAAACTAGATAAATGACAAAGACCTACTCCATAGCACGGGGAAGTATTAATATAGTCAACATCTTGTAATAATCTATAATGGAAAAAATCTGAAAAAGAATATTTATCTAATTAGATAGATAGATCTAGATCTAGTCTGTATAACTGGATTACTTTGCTATCAACCTGAAACTAACACAACATTGTAAATCAACCGTACTTCAATTTAAAAAAAAAGAGGTAGAGTTAGGGATGATGATTTGACTTGGGGAATTACAGAGATGTACAAATCAAAGCCTACACTCGGTCTACAACTTGGGCAACTGGATGTAAAGAAGGCAGTATCACATATTGAGATGGGGAATTTAGAAGGAAAATGGAGTTGGAGGGGAACGTGATCGATTCACTTTGAAACAAGCTGAGTTGAAAGAATTGACAGCTAGATAGAGAGGTCTAGACCTCAGAGAAAAGTCTGAGATGGATATTGTAGCATCTTCAGTATATCTGGAGCATATTAAATTAGCCAAAACCATAGGAGTGGATGTGATCTCCCAGGGAAGGTTTATGGAAGAGAAAAAGACAAAGGGCGTGAAGAGGACAGAGAACTTTAGAGAATGTTATATGTGGCAGAGATGGAATTCCAACTCAAGACTAGAAGCAATGCGACAATAAAAATCTTTATAATAGTCTAGGAAGGAGACAATATGTGCTTGAGTTGAGGAAGAGGCAGATGGAATGAAGAAAAGGAAGCTGGTTATAAAGATATTTAGGAGGTATAATCAACAAGTCTTGGTTGCTGAGTATACGGAAAATAAGACAGAAAAGGAAACCAGGATAATCTCACATTTCTTCTTGGTCAGCTCCAAGAGTGGCAGTGGCACACCCGTCACTTGAGGACTGAGTTAGTAATACTAAGTGAAAAGATTTAAAAAAAAAAAAAAA
>SJYV01018417.1:158711-193703 GCA_006410875.1 Neotragus pygmaeus
CCATACATGACCACAGGAAAAACCATAGCCTTGACTAGATGGACCTTAGTGGACAAAGTAATGTCTCTGCTTTTGAATATGCTATCTAGGTTGGTCATAACTTTTCTTCCAAGGAATAAGCGTCTTTTAATTTCATGGCTGCAGTCACAATCTGCAGTGATTTTGGAGCCCCAAGAAATAAAGTCTGACACTGTTTCCACTGTTAACCCATCAATTTCCCATGAAGTGATGGGACCGGATGCCGTGATCTCCGTTTTCTGAATGTTGAACTTTAAGCCAACTTTTTCACTTATATATATATATATATACAATCTTTCTTTAATCTTCTTCTCCATTATGGTTTATCACTGAACATTGTAATAGTTCCCTGTGCTATACATCAGGACCTTGCTGTTTATTCATCCTAAATGTAATAGTTTGTATCTACCAACCCCAATCTCTCTCCTGACAACCACAAGCCTGTTCTCTATGTCTGTGAGTCTGCTTCGATTTTACAGATAGGTTTGTTTGTTCCATACTTTAGATTCCACATATAAGTGGTATCATATGGTATTTGTCTTTCTCTTTCTGATCGGCTTCACTTAGTATGCTAATCTTTGGCTGCAGCCGTGTTGCTGCAGACGGCATTGTTATGTTCTTTCTTACAGTTGAGTAATACTTCATGTGTGTACATGTATCACATCTTCATTCATTCATCTGTTGATGGACGTTTAGATGGTTTCCATGTTTTGGCTATTATGACTAGTTCTGCTATAAACAGGAGTACATATATCTTTTTTTTTTTACTATGATTTTTATTTTTTTTAATGTGCAAAATTATTTTTTTAATTTAAATTTATTTATTTTAATTGGAGGCTAATTACTTTACAATATTGTATTGGCTTTGCCATGCATCAACAAGAACATGCATCTTTTTGAATTGCAGTTTGTCTGGATATATTCCCAGGAGTGCGATTGCTGGATCATATGGTAATTCTATTTTTAGTTTTCTGAGGCATCTCCATACAGTTTTCGACAATGGCTGTTCCAGTTTATATTCTCACCAGTGGTGTAGGAGGATTCCCTTTTCTCTGCACCCTCTTCAGAATTTGTTACGTGTAGGTCTTTTAATGATGGCTATTCTGACTGGTGTGAGGTGGTACCTCATTGTAGTTTTGATGTTGAGCATCTTTCCATGTGCCTGTGGGTCATCTGTATTTCTCCTTTGTAGAAATGTTCACTAAGGTCTTCTGCCCGTTTTTCAATTTGGTTGTTTGTTTTGTTGTTGTTATTTAGTTGTGTGGGCTGTTTTTATTCTTTGGAGATGAAGCCCTTGTCTGTCACATCATTTGCAAATATTTTCTTATAGGTGTCATAGGTTGCCTTTTCATTTAGCTATTGTTTTTTAGTGGTTTCCCATGCTGTGAAAAGCCTGTAAATTTAATTACATATCATTTGTTTATTTTTTTTATTGCTCTTGCCTTGGGAGACTGACCTAAGAAAACACTGGTATGATTTATGCCAAAGAACATTTTGCCTAGGCTCGCTTCTAGGAATTCCATGGTGTCATGTCTTTGTTTAAGCCCTTTTGTATACAGTGTAAAAGTATGCGCTAACATCACTGCTTTACATGCAGCTGTCCACCTTTCCCGGCACCATTTGCTGAGAGACGCTTTTNAGGGCCCTCAGGAAGGAGCGAGGCTGTGTGGTGGAGAAGGAGGGGGTCAGGCAGTGTGGCGGACCCAGAAACTCTGGGCACTTCTGGGTGGTATTTGGAGGCAGTGAGAGATGCCAGCGCAGTAGGGTGAGGTCCTGGTTAAAGCGGAACAATTGAATCTAGAGCTGGGTTTTCAGTTTGGACTCAGCTGCAAGTGGATGATTATCACTGGAACAGAGAACTGGAAGGGAAGTTCCTCTCTGGCATTCTTCACGGCACACAGCTGTTGCCACATACGCACTCGTGCAGGTTGACACGTGTGGCCCTGTACTCGTGTGTACACACGCCTGTAGGCATGTGTGCAAACGCCCATGTGCAGAGCAGTACAGACACAAACGTTCATCTCAGGCTGGGGCCTTGTGTAACAGTAAAGGGTCTAGCATGGGAGTGTGGCAGAGTTGGAGAAATGGGTTCCTTCCTGAGCAGAGCCCTCCCTAGCCCGTGTGGTGGACATGGAGGGGGGGTGGGCCTCGTTACTTCCCCTTGGCCTCCAGGACTGCCCGCCGCCGCATGTAGGTCAGGATGTCCATCTTGACAGAGTTGACCGTGGTGCGGTGGTACCAGCGCATGATGGGGATGCCGTCCGGCCCCACCAGGAACTTCTCAAAGTTCCACCTGATGTCATGGACCTTCATGGGTTCCCAGAAGAGGCGGCCAGGTGAGCCTAGGAGCTCCGAGGTAGGAGGACAGGAGTTCTGGAGCAGAGACGAGAGCTGTTAACTCTGCTCGGGGCCCTTCCCACTCTGTAGGCCCTCCTCCTTCCCAGGAATTTTCGGGGGGAGGATAATAGCCCGGCACTGAGAAAAGAGTACCAGGTTGGGAGTTAGAGACTGAATCCCAGCACCAGCTTTGGTTCTAGCAGATTGTGAGATCCTAAGCTTGTCCCTTCTGGGGCCTATCTGTAAAATGAGTTGATGAGCCCCTAGGGTCTACAGAGCCCTCTAGTTGGAATAATAATCAGATGCCAGCAAACTCCCCAAGAGCCCAGGAACAAAGGAGGGTGGCACAGGCCTTGTCTACGTGGCCTGGGGCCAGGAGCGGCTGCAGCCCCGTCCAGAGCCAGCATCAGCCAGGCAGAGAGGCTCTTCAGCAATGTGGCTTGGCTGGGTACTCACCTTCAGGAACGTGTAGAACTTCTGCTCTTTCTCCCCGTTCACATCGCCTTTCTCAAACAGCTGGAAGTTGGGGGTGAAGCCCCCACCTGGTCGAACATACCTAAGAGGAATATTTTTGTGTGGGTCCCAGGGACATGGGCTCAGAAATAAGAGGAGGGGACAGAACTGGAGAAGCGGGATTGGGAATCTGGATTTTATGCTATAATGGGCAGTGGGAGCCAGTGACTGTTAAATGGGCACAGGTATAATGTGGGTCAGCAGTCTTCCTTCAATTTGGTAACTGCTCAATAACCCCTGCCCTCAATCTGTCCTCCTCTTACCCCAACGTGGCTGACAGCCACCATCCCTGACCCTGTCTCTCTCCCGGTACCTCTTCCACTTGTTCCACTAAACAGAGTTCCTGGAAGGAGAGAGTAGTTCTTGGTGGCTGATTAACAGCCCTCTTGAGTAGGGGCCAGCATAAAAGATGCCTGGAGCCTGGGCCGGGGTGTGGTGGGAGGGATGTGCTGGAGGAGCTTTCTCAGGACACTGAGTCAGCACTCACTTGAGGGTGGCTAGGATCTCCGAGTTCTCTCCTGGTTCTTGTTTTCCAAATTGGTTGCAGGGGAAGCCCAGAATGACCAGACCAAATGGTTCAAGCTCTTCCTGCAGTGCATTCAGTTCTGGAACAGGGAGAGAGCAGAGATGGGGATAGCCTGGTGAGGATGGTGTACCATCCCGTGTACCATCCTCCCGTGTACCATCCACCTGCCCGCCCTATTGTATAGCTGAAATCACTGAGGCCTGATGGGAAGGGACTTGCCCAAGATAATCCATTGAGTGTGGCATTGCTGGCATTCAAGCCCTGTCCTATGGAGTCCAACCTGGATGGGTTGGAGGTCTGGGGGAGAAGAGAGCAGTGTGCTTCCTCAAATTAATAATCAGACACCCACTGCCTAAACCCACCACCTGGGCCTGTAGGCTGTGGGCTCCTTCAGGACTGTCAGGACTGAGTTTCCTGGAGTGAGAACCATCCATCCCTGGGCAGAAGGCAGATGACCTCCCTGGGGTGGGATGGAGCCCTCACACCCCTCCTGTACTCTGGGTATTCAGGGCCCAGGGGAGAGCCTGGCCCAGCTCTCACCCCGCTCAGTGCCTCCTGCCCTCTTGTGCAGCATCCATGGTTAGCCCACCTCATGCCCAAACGCACTCTGCTCTATTCCAAGGGCTATATGGAAGCATTCTAGACAGAGCGCTCACTACCCACTTGGCCATCCAGTTCACCGTCATTGCACTTCCAGGAATCTGCCCATGACTCTCAGGCAGAACATTCTAAGTTAGATTGCCCTAGCCCCCCTCCCACACCCCCAAAGCATTTTCTGGTGGGTGCTGTCAGATGCCTTTGGCTTGCCTATCCCCTGGCTTTTGACTCTGACCCAGCTAAGGAGAGAGAAGTAGGGAGTACCAGGGATCATGAAACTTGGTTCTGTCACTAACACACAAACTCTGGGAACTCAGGCCAGGGGCCAAGAGAAGCACTGAGGCAGATGGGCTGAGGATGGGGGAGAATTTCTCAGCAAGAGGAAGCTACTGTTCTTACTCCAATGAAAGGAAGTTCCAGGCACAAACCCAATCTCCTCCATCCTTCTTCTTTTAGGGCAGTTGAGATACTCAGGGATGAAGGATAACTGAGAATCTTCTAGAACATATTGTAGGGGATCAGACCTCAGGTTATATAATTATTTTCACAGAACCACAGAACACAGTAGGGTTCAGGTACAGGGTTTAAAATGTCATGATGACCATCACCCCCATTCTCCTTGCACCAGAAAAGCTCCTGTGATTGGAATGTGCCCACCTGGCAGAAACAGCCCCAAACACAGCAGGGGAAGAGCGGGTGACTCTTACCAACATACTGGCCCGTCAGGCCTCAGTAGCTGGCCACGTTGACGAAGAGGATGTATTTGCCAGCATACTGCTTAAAGGGAATGTACTCCTCCCCATTGATGGTGAGGGCCCCGTACTCATAGATGGTGCCGCCCACACCAGCATGGCAGTCCATCTGCAAGAGAAGACCAGCACCAGGGAGCGGTTAGAGCCTGAAGGGAACTCGGACACCACCATTTTCAAGATACCAGGGAATGGTGGAACACTTTTGCCCACGTGGTCTTGACTTGCCCAAGAATTCAAACTGAACTAAAACTGAAGCCTCCTAATTCATTGTACAAGATACTAACATTAAAAGCATTGAATAAGCTGGTGAGTGCTATGGAAACTTGGAGAAATAACTATGGTCATTACTTCTGCATCACTTGTCAGTTTAGACAGCCACCAGACAGGCTGTGAGGGAGACTACCCCCTTGCCGGTGTTATTGGATGGGATGGTGGAGACTGGGAAGCTGTTAGAACAACGCAGGCAAGTGGTGATGAGAGCCAGAAGTAGATCGTCGTGAAGGAAGAGCTGAACAGAAATGAAGAAGCATCAGTGTGGAAAATGGTGATTCAGACGTTTCCAATCTGGAGAACTGGAAAGCTGAGGCTGTTGTTCAAAAACAGGAAAGTAGGATGGGGGCCAGGAATGGGGCCAGGCCTGCTGGGAGGATTAAATGGGATGGTCAGGATAAAGCCCAGTGCCTGGCATAGATCCGATGTTCCCTGCATTGAGCAGCATGACAGTGACCTTAAGGCCTTCCTCTTTGCCCAGTTGCCTCTCCACAGTCCACCTCCAGACTAATACAGTCAGTGAACAATGGGCTGAGTTGGGGAACCAGCTCTGCCTCTAACTCCCTGTGTGGTCTTGGACTTGCCCTTTCTCTTCTCTGGGCCTCAGTTTCCTCATTTATAAAGTGAGAACCTTGAACTGGACCAGCTGTTCTGAACCATGATGGCTTGACAGCATTGCTTTCGGTGGAAGAAGAGGGAACGGATTACTGCCAGCAAGTGGGATGCTGAATTTACACACACACACACACCCCTATCCTCATCTCATCTCTACCATTTTTTGATGCAGACTACAAAAATCGGGGTTTGCTCTTGAGAGAGCATCATGGCATCACTACCACAATTAGCAGGTGGGCTGGCAGTCCTGGCCTGGACATCTGAGGAGAGGCGGGAAGACAATAAACAAACTGAATGCAAGCTAGCATTATAGACCAGAGACAGGTGGTTGGAGTTAAGAGAAGCAAATTCACGCTCTCTGTTCTGGCCAGTCCTGGAAGACTGGCTGTTAAGGTGAGGTGCACCTGGGNGAGGAGAGGCGGGAAGACAATAAACAAACTGAATGCAAGCTAGCATTATAGACCAGAGACAGGTGGTTGGAGTTAAGAGAAGCAAATTCACGCTCTCTGTTCTGGCCAGTCCTGGAAGACTGGCTGTTAAGGTGAGGTGCACCTGGGCCCAACCAAGTGAAGAGAGCCGTCTGGGCTAGTAGGGCATAGCCCTGGGCAGGTGTAAGAAAGCCACTGTCTTGGAGACTCCATAGGCCTGCTGAGCTGGGGAGCAGGACTCCTTCCACATGGCCATTCTCTGACTGCTGCAAGTGATCTCGGCTTGGGTACGAATTCCCTGCTTCACGTGAGTCTAATATTCCATGCCCCGTGACTTCTGATGGGTGCCAGAGGCAGGCCTGAGACCTAAGCTTGACATTCCTCCAGCCCCTGGGCCTCTTGGGCCCCAGCTGGGGTCGGCTCCAGCTCCAAATGCAAACAGCCAGGACACACCCTAGCCAGGCCTCCTGCTGCCTCGCCACTCCGCCCTGGCCCGAAAGCAAACTGTGAAATGGGGAGGGGAAAAAAAGCCAAGAGGTTGTCTAAATAAGAGAAGCTCGAAAACAGCGCGAGGATCAGCTCTTAAGCCTATTTTCAGGGTGGGGTGGGGCAAGGGGTATCTCCTCTCATTAGAGTTGAGTCTTGCTGGCTGTGTGTCCCTGAGCAAGTCACTTTCAATTTGAGTTTCCGTCTGTTGATGGGTGAGGGAAAAAACACCTGTCTCCCAAAATGGCTGTGGGAATTTGCTAGTAGATTAAAACCATCTTGAAAGCCTCTTGGAAAGAAACCCAGCCCCCATCCCCTCATCAAGGGTAGGGTAAAGGGTCCTGACGTTGCTATGTCACTGTGAAGAAGACTTGGGTGTTCCCCAGTCGGTATGAGGAAGCTGATGCACTGGGCAGAGTATTTCCAGGAAAAGGGACCTGTGACAAAGCCTTTTGCTTTCTACTGGGCTGGCAATGCTGGTGCTGCGGGTTCCTACCGAGAGGGGTTGGAGAATGACAATGGTAGGGGAAAGAGCTACAGCCTGCTCTCAGTACTGAGCATGCGCCCCACCTCCTTATAGGCCCCGCCCCTCCTCTTGTGGGTCCCTGGAGTCCCAGAACCCTGCACCTTAACCAGGAGGTCAGAGGAGATGGGGGTGGGGGGTGGGGAGGTTACCTCAATCCTCCCACAATTGCATAAGACAGGAGAGTTCAGATGGCTTGAGAGTGGGAGGGGAGACCCTGCCAGGACCCCGGCTGGCTTGCATTGCTGGTCCTGTGTCTCTCTCCTCACTCATCTTACCACTCCCGACAGTGTGAAGGTATGAGAGGAGAGCTGGACTGGGGGCAGGGGACCTGAGTTCTAGGCCTGGCCGAGCCTCCCATGCAACTACATGTCCCTTCTCTGGGGCTCTGGCTCCTTGGTTATGAGATGGGGTCAGATTCAGGGCTATCTAGAGGGCTCTTCAGCTCTGACTGTCAGCCGGTGGTTCCTTCATTCTATCTGCCTGATTTAGTCACCTAGAAACCAGCGGTTTCTAGGAGCCCATGCACGTCAGCAGCTGTTACTCTCCAGCCTCTGTGAAGTCCTTTTGTAGGGGAAGGACAGGGAGCCTGGGCAGCCTTAAGATGGACTGGAGAGGGGACAGCGAGGAGAGGCTTTGTTTCGCAGCCCCTCCCTTTGAAATGGGTGGAGGCAAATATTCCTGTGGGGCTGTTGCCTTTTGTCCATCCTTTCCTCCACTTGCCCCTGGGCCCCTGCCTTGGCCCTGGAGCTGGGAGTAAGATAAGTAGTAATTGAGTCCTAGAAATGGAGACGATGAGATTTCAACCCTCTCAAGACCTGGGAGGAAAGATGGGGCAGGACCAGATTGTCATTGGCTAGCAGATCCTAGCTGGTTGCATCTGACATGATCACACCCCACTCTAAGGCTTTGCTAGCCCATACCCATCCTGTTTTCTCTGAATCCACCTATTCCTCCCCAGAGTTCTACAAAGAACACATGACTATGATGAGCTATTCATAGGATCCATGTTCTTTCTTACCTCCACCTTCTTGAAACAGGGCCCCATCTTCCCGTCTCTGCTTCTCCCCAAACTGAGGTTATAGGACTGACTCCATGATGCTGCCCTACCCATGGCCTGCCCTCACTTCAGTTCCACACCCTAATATCGAAACTCGGACCCATCCCTGCCCAGGAAAATACCTTCTGAATTGGAGATTATGAACAAGACCGGATACAAAGCTAGAGGCTAGGAGGAAGTGGCCCCATAACATCCAGTCTCTAGGCTGACTCCCAGGAGAGGCAGACCGATTAGAATTTAGGCTGAGGACAGGACGAGATAGAAACAAGCAGAAGTAACCTTGCATTTTTAGTGGGCATCCTGAACAATAGATAGGATTATGGAAATAGAATTGTGGAGTCATAAGATCTTAGAATGGAAGATTTGAGAAACACAGAAGCGCAAAGCTTCTTCATTTTATACAGGTAAGGGGTGTGTGTGTGTGTGTGTGTGTGTCGGTGTGTGTGTGTGTGTGTCGGTGTGTGTATGTATTGGGAGGCTGGAAACAAAAATCTCTTTCTTTGGGTCTATGCCTGGCTCCTGACTTTCCACCCAGGGGAAGAGAAGAGGTGTAAGCATGTCAGGTCACCCCTGCTCCTGACCTTAGCATCCCCACTCTAGCTAAGGACCACACGCTCTACTGAGGGTAGACTCAGGCTCAGGAGAATTCTGCCTCTCCTATGGAGCTGGCAGGCCAATAAGGGCTGTGGCTGGTGGGTACTGAGGTTGCCCCCAAACAGGAAACCCTTCAGAGAATGATGTGTGAATTTTTCAGCTTCTCCAAGCTTTGCAGCTTCTCCTCTGAAGTCATCAGCCTCTTTGTGCCCTGTGCTCTCACCTCCAGCAGATGGAGAAACTGAGGTCCACAAAGGATGAGAGGTCTAGTCAGTGTCCTGGGCATTCTTTGCTGCCAGCCCAGAGCTGGTTCTGTCAGCCTCTTTTACCAGTATCCCAGAATCCTACCTGCATTTATGCCTGGGCTATTTGGGCACCACACACTGCTTGCCATTCTCCCCGGGAACTCTGCTGCCACCCAGACCCCGAGTCTCCAGGCCATTTTCTGGGCCTCCCACCCTCTTCAGGGTCCACTGGAAGGGAAGGGTCTCAGAAACAGACGGTGGTTTGGTTGTAGCAAGGCGGCCCGGAGGTAGCGGTGGGGAAGAAAGTGTGAACTCTGGAGAGACAAACCTTCCTCCCTCATTCATTCCGCCCACCAGGAGCACCCAGGTCTCCAGCAGATGAAACTGCGAAGGGTCTGACGACAGTCTGAGTGCACCAAAGACGGAGGCAACGGGAGTTAAGGGCGTCTCTCGCACCTAGGTGTCACCCTTCTAGAGGGAAGCCCTCACCGAGAGATGGTGACACCTGCGGGCTGTGTTCTTTCCCCTGGTCCCCCACCCCCAAGGCTCACTCACCTTCGACTTCTCCTGTCCCTGGCTCGGGGGAATGAAGCCGGCCAGGAGCAGGGAGAGAAGGCAGGATGCCCGGAGGAGCCGGGCCATGATGGGCTGGGGGCGCGTCTCGGCTCGCCGCAGACGCTGTCTGATCCCGGGCCACGGTCCGTCTGAGGTGTCGTCTGCTCTCATCCACCTTTCAAGCCCTCAGCGATGACCAATCCGCTGCCGGGACGGAGTCTCTGTAGCCAATTGCAAGGCGCCTGGCATTTCAGGGGCGGGCATGACTTCCCCTCCGCTTCCCCCGCCGGGCGACAGTGACATAAGCAAGTGTGGGCCGAGAGATGGGCGCCAGGTGCTTGTGAACCCGTGAGGCAGCCCCCAAAGTGCTGGAAGTGGCAAGCACCGTGTCCTCAGCCCAGCCAGAGAAGGGGCTTAAAAAGCACCGAAGAATTGATGGAACTTCCCCTGGTGTTCCGTTTCCTCCTGCCTCCAATCTGGTATAAGGGATATCAAAGACTTAAAAAATGTCAGCAAGATCTGGAGTGAGACCTCCAGGAATATTTACTCTGTGTAGGCTTAGTGCTTAAAAAGCAACGAGTTGACTGCTCTAGAATTTTTGAATGCAGCCCCATTCCCTAGAAGAACATTGGGATTCCTCAGCTGGTTTGAGAGCAGAAAATACATTTACTCCCTGTGTAGTCTTGAACATATTGCTTCCCCTCTCTGGGTCTCAGTTTTCTGAACTGCATGATTGGATTCGTTGATGGCTGTCTAAGGCCATTCTGGTTCTGGCTAGATGACTTGCTTCTAAAAATAAGTGACAGACCTAGACCAGGAGTCCCTTAAGAGTAGGGACCATAATCACCAGCTGGCACAGGGCCTAGGACACATCAGTTGTTAGTATTTGTGGTATTAGTCAGGCAACAAATTTGGGGATTTCCCTGATAGCTCAGTGGTTTAAGGTTTCCTTAGTGGCTCAGATGGTAAAGAATCAGCCTGCAATTGGAGACCCAGGTTCGATCCTGGGCTGGGAAGATCCCCTGAAGAAGGAAATGGCAACCCACTCCAGTATTTTGACCTGGAAAATTCCATGAACAGAGGAGCCTGGCGGGCCACAATGCATGAGGTTGCAAGGAGTCGGACATGACTTGAGTGAGTACAGTTTCTTTTTCAGTGGTTTAAACTCTGTATGTCCAATACAGGGGGTGCAGGTTCAATCCCTGGTCAGAGAACTAAGATCCCACATGCAACAAATAAATAAATAAAAATCAATTTGTTTCTTTGCTTTGAGATGCTGATGACCAGGTCAGGCAGTTCGAGGTCCATGCATGATTCTATCCACAGACAGCAGTATGTGTTGGAGTCAGTGCTTCATAAATCAGACTAAAAGAGTCACCTAAGAAGCTTTTCATACAGATAACTAGGTCTCCCTTCAGAATCACCGCATTACGATCTCTAGGGGCAAAGGCTGAGACTCCACCTTCAGCCGTGTTCCAGAGCTGACTCTGAAGCAGGTGATTCTGTGTCTTTGGATGGACAAGTGCCTTGAGATACCATGCCTTTATCATGATTTAAGAAGGTATGATCCCCGTGGGATTTTGGAAGGGCTGTCTTGATCTCACATTCTCTGTGACGCCTTCCTTACCTCAAACCACAGCCTGTTGAAGTGAAGAGAGTCTTGAAGGTCTTTAAATGAGTTAAAGCACAAAAGCATTTGAACAGTGTCTGACACAGAGTATGTAGTCAACAAATATTATTTATTCAATTGCCTCATTTTGCTGAAGCCTAGAGATGGGGAACAATTCACCCACAGCAAACTGGTGGCCGAGAGCAGACCAGAATCCAGGCCTAGAGTACATTCTTGGGCCCTCTGGACTTTGTTCTGTTGTATCTTGAAGGTCATATTTACCCAAAGATACAAACATCTGTATACATAGTTTGTCAGAAATGCAATATTCATTTGCATCAGTAGGCATCTAGGATTCCTCATAATATGTGCCTAGCACCTTGTCAACACCATGAAAGAGGGGACTTCCCTGGTGGTCCAGTGGTTAAGACTTCACCTTCTAATGCAGAAGGCATGGGTTTGATCCCTGGTCAGGGAGCGAAGATCCCACATGCCTCACAGCCACAAACCAGAACATAAACAACAGAAGCAGTACTGTAACAAGTTCAATAAAGACTTTAAAAATGGTCCACATCAAAACAAAAAATGTTAAACAAACAAAAACCATGAAAGATGCCAGAGAGTTTTCTGGAAGTAACAATCCCCACCTTCAAAGTGAGTTCAACAGAGCCAGGACTAGGTTGAGGTGAGTGCAGAGATGGCACCCGTGGGTGAGTGCCTGCTTATATGGTGCACCCTGAGTGCCTGAATTGCCTTACCCTAATCCTAGCCCTCGTGTTCAATTTCTCTGGGGAAAACAAGGAGTCAGAGCCTTAGGCTTGCAGTGGGGCCGCAGACAAATGACTTTCCTTCTGGTCCATCTGTTAAACAAGGGTCCTTGACAATCTCTCCGTGGTGGGCTCTGCAGCTCCAAGGGTCTAAGGAAAACCTGAGCTGACCCAGACTTNGAGTCAGAGCCTTAGGCTTGCAGTGGGGCCACAGACAAATGACTTTCCTTCTGGTCCATCTGTTAAACAAGGGTCCTTGACAATCTCTCTGTGGTGGGCTCTGCAGCTCCAAGGGTCTAAGGAAAACCTGAGCTGACCCAGACTTGGGAATTCTGATCTCGTGAACAGTGGGTGGGAGGTTAGGGAGGATAGCCTGTCATTGGACTGGGCCTTCTTGTTGTGTACTACTTTCAAAGGCAGTTCGAGCCTCAGTACAAAGATCATGAAGACAAAGATGAATATCATACTTGCTAACTTTTTCACCATCAGCCTTTTTAGCACATTTGGTTGATTTGTTCCCTGGAATCCTGTTTTGAAAGATGTTATTCTGTTTCCCCTGGCCTTCAGGTTAAAGTCCAAATTCCTTAGCCCTGGGACAATATCCTCCAAATCTGGCTGCTTCCTTGTTTCTTGCCACACTCCTCTTGTTCTCTCTACCCAGCTGTACTGGACTGTTCTCCAGTTGTTCCAACAGGCCATTCTCTCTCACCTCCAGCTATGTTGTTGCCTCTACCTGGAACTCCGTGTTCTCTTTTACTGGTTCTCTCCTACCATTTTCAGGTCTCAGTGCAGATGTCATTTCTTAAGGAAAGAGTTTCGTTCAGGTCCCCTTGATTTATTATACCTCCTAGAGCATTTGACATTTTATACATTAAACTTTGTTTACCATTTACTTTACCATTATTTCTTATTTGTCCCCTTTTCACACTAAATCATAAGGTCCACAAAGGTCTCATTCTCACCGCTTTACAGAGGGCTTAATACACAGTAGATGCTCAGTAAATATTAAATAAATGAATACCAAATAAATACTATTTGGCAAATTGCATAAGTAGAATTTTAGTCTAGCTCTGAGCCCACAAAACTGGTCTGATTCCAGCTGCTGGGAAGATTTGAGACACATGAGTTATGCTGAGTGAGCTTGTCAGAGGAGAATAGATTTGCATCTGGGTTTCAGGAAAGGAAGGGTGGAGACAGATGTGCAGAGTCATAAGCCAGTTTTGTTTCCAGCCTGAGAAGCTGCTCTACTGCATCTCAGATAAGTGAGCACCAAGTCCCTCTTCATTTTCTTTTTTAGGCACATTCACTACCAACCTGCTTGGTGGGTGAAGAGGGACTGTAGATGATTAAAAGGATGTATTTTTTTAAAGTGCTGATGCTCTGTGTCTTAGAGGGAGATAGAACATGGGTTAATAAACAAGAAGGGCAGTGAAAAGTGAAAACATTGGAAGCCAACCCTATCAGTGCTGAGTAATAGCTGGACTCAGTGATGAGGTCAGCCAGCCCAACTCAGAGGGGGAGGCAGCAGAAGGGAGGCCCAGGCCCGACCACTTCGTGCCGGCTCCAATGGTGGCCCTTTTTTATAATCAAGAAGGGATGGCAGAATACAGGTAGGGCCCTGAAGCTGCTGGATTCCTAAATAATTGGCAGATGCAGACTTTGGAGCTAGCCAGGGGACAGGAAAAGAGGTGGCTGGAGCCTCTGCTTTTGAAATCAGTGTCTTCCAAACTCTGGGCCTCAGTTTCTTTATCTATGGAATGAGGAGTTGAGCAAATTAATCCCAAAGGCCAACCTTTTGGATGATAAGAGTAACAGTCAGCATTCACCCAACATCCTATACATAACTAGGCACTCAGTTCAGTCGTTCAGTCATGTCCAACTCTTTGCGACCCCATATTTTTGGAATTCCTATAACTTCATGAGGTAGCTAACATTATTCTCATTTTAGAGAAGAAACTAATAGATTAGTTAAATGACTTTGCTTAAGGCCATCCAGTTGGTAGGTGGCAAAACCAAGATTCTGACAAGATGTTGATCTCTGGAGTCCTTGTCATTAATCTCTCACTGTGTGCTATTCCACTTGTCAGCCATTAGCTGGGTGTGGCTAGTGAGCACTTGGAATGTGGCTCGTCCAAACGGAGATGTGCTATGAGTATAAAGTATACATCGGTTTTTGAAGACTTAGTAAGGAAAAAAAAGAATTAAAATATCTCAATAAAATTTTATATCATTACATGGTAACATTTAATATTTTTATATTTGGGTTAAAGAAATTATATTGAAATTGATTTCACTTGTGTCTTTTTACTTTGTAAAACGTGACTGATAGAAAATTTTGAATTACGCATGCAACTGATACTATATTTCTGTTGGATAATGCTAGTTTTAAATTGTATATTCCTAAAAGATTGCTAGGATTATAGTTGTTTCTGTGAAATCTAGACTTACCCCCTGTCTGAGGTTCCCAAGACCACCTACCAGTTCAATAATTTGCTATCAGGACTCACAGAACTCAGCATATATTCACACTGTGATTCATTACAGCAAAAGATTACAGAATAAATCAGCAAAAGGAAAAGGTGCATGGGAAAAAGACTGAGGGAAACCAGGCACAAACTTCTGAGAGGCCTCTCCAGTTGAATCGCACAGGATGCACTGAATTCTCTAGCAGCAGACTATGATAATACCTGTAAAGGGTCCTCTGAGGAACCCCATGAGACTCAGTGATCGGTTTTATTTATTTATTTTTGGTGGCGCTGGGTCTTGGCTGCTGGGCACAGGCTTTCTCTAGTTGCGGTGAGCAGGGGCTACTCTCAAGTTGCGGTGCGTGGGCTTCTCACTGTGGTGGCTTTCTTGTTGCAGAGCATGGGCTCCAGGTGCCGAGCTTCAGTAGAGGCAGCTCATGGGCTCTAGAGTGCTGGCTCGATAGTTGGGGCGTGTGGACTCAGTTGCCCCTCATCATGGGCAGTCCTCCTAGACTAGGGATTGAACCCATGTTCTCTGCATTAGCAGGCAGATACCCAACCACTGGACCACCAGGGAAATCCAGGGCTCAGTTTTTATTGGGGGCTGACCTTGTAGGCATCCTCCGCCTAGCATGTACCAAAATGCCAGACTCCCAGAAGAAAAACAGGTGTTCAGCACGAGCCACATCGTTTATCCAAATAGTCTAGGCTTAAGTGAGCCACCGTTATCAGTTCTGGGAATTGTGGAAATCCTTTGACATCAAAGTTCCGGAATGTCAGCCCAGGGCCAATTGTGCAAACAGATCTTTCTAAGGATAGCAGTCTCAGGCTTGCTGTGTCAACTCTATTCTTCAGATCTCCCAACTAAACTTCAACAGGACCTGGCCTGACAAATACTAGGTTTATTGAGTTTATCTCTGAAATGGAGTTACTGACTCTCACTTCCTCTAAAACTCACTTCATTTGTGGGGAGAGTTATGGAAAAGAGTCCCTAAAAACCATCTCATTCAACCCTCTCATTTAAGAGGCTGAGGTTCTGAAAGGCCGAATGATTTGTCCAGGATCCCCCAGTAAGTAAAGAGTCACAGCTGGGCTGGATACAGTCCAAAACTTTCAAAATGTCGCTTCCCTTCTCTGGGAAGTTCTTATATGTCAGTGGAACCTAACAGATATAGCCTTTTCCCTGATTCATGGAGGCAGGGAGCCCTACCTATGTTATCTCCTGGCCTCATCCCTCTTGCCCTCCATTCTCTCTGTTATTGTTTGGCTTGGAGACTATTTCCTGGAGGAATAATGATCTTCATAAACAGTCACTAAACAGTGGACAACCCATATTCTACTTCCTCTGGTTAACTGACAACGCATAAAACCAATGAGGACTACTAGGGAATGAATAAACTCTAGAGTAGGACAAACTGGATGGGGTGGGTATCCCATCACCCCTCCTGCCTCTCTTTCCCCACCAAGACCACAGCTAACAAATGGCTAGATCAGGTCCACAGCATCATCACCCTTTTCCCAACACAGAAGGTCATGTCAAGGGGATATTTGAGAAAGTTTTGGACCAAGAGTCTGGACTCCTAATCCTACATTTATCCATGCCAGAGACTACTCACATCTCTATGAGCCCTGACTCTCCCAACTCTGAAATGAGGAAGTTAGAATTTTGAGGTTTTCTCCATCCTAGTCAGTCGATGAGTATACAGTGTTTCATGAACTGACCCCAGGGAGGAGTCCCTGAGGACAAACGGAATGGTGTCCTGGAGAATCTGCCTAGTCGAAGTTGCATTACAGAGTGAGGGTAGACTGTGGGCCAATCACGTTGTCTCCTTTGTGGCAACCGCCATTGCCACCCTGAAGCAGTTATTTTGAGTTTTAGATGAGCCAGGACACTTAGTTTGGAGTTGGTCTATGAGCACCTCCATCCACATTCCCTCCATGATGCAGAGATCGGGTGTGATGTCTCTGGGGCACCAACCTTATGCAGATACACTCTACCACCACCTGGCTGGATAACTTCTGATGAAGTACATTCACCCTTCTTGGACGTGACCTTCCCTAGCTGTTAAGTAATATCAATAATTTCTGTCCTGCCTGCCTGGTCAGCCTTTTAGGAGTCTCTAGTAAAGTACTGGAGCTGAAAGATGCTAGAATATGAACTCAAGAAAGGATTGAGGAATTGTTATATTTTTTTCCCAATTAATTCTTTGTCTCCAAAGCCACGCTTCATCGATGCCTTTTCATCGTATTGCTGAGCTTTTAAACATTTTAAGGGCTCAGTGGTAAAGAATCCTGCTGCCAATACAGAAGATCTGGGTTCAGTCCCTGGGTCGGAAAGATCCCCTGGCAAAGGAAATGGCAATCCACTCCAGTATTCTTGCCTGGGAAATCCCATGGACAGAGGAGCCTGTTAGCTATAGTCCACGGGGTCACAAAAGAGTCAGACAGGACTTAGCAACTAAACAACAATAACAAAATGTACTAAACGAAGTGTCAATTGATTCAACAGATGTTTCTTAAGCATCTGCTGTGTACTGTGCACTGTGCCAACTGTTGAGGCTTCTATGATTCAGGGAGAGCAAAATATAATTCCTGCCCTCTAGGAGCTGGTGCGGAGAAAGCAGCAAACTGGCTGCAGAGGACGACGGATGCTCTTGAAGGAGAAAGTGCAGCAGAGAGAGAAGCACTGCACCTGGATTCTGGGAGCAGGACCAGCTTCCAGCTGGAGGTAGCCCATAAGCCGAGAAGGAGCAGGAGTTAGCTGGGTGAGAGACATGAGAGAGGCAGTGAAAAGAGAGTGTTTGAAGCTAAAAGAACTACCAGATCAAGCAGCTAGTTGGCCCCTTGACACGCAGGTTCTTCATGGCTGAAACAGAGAGCTCAAGATGAAAAGAGACAAGAAGTAAAAGTCTAGAGAGGTAAACGGGGGCAGATGGAGACGGGCTTGCCAGCCTTGGACTTTGTTTTGAGGACAGTAGACAGAAGAAAGCTCCCTGCTGCATCATGTTTTGCTATTCTTTTATTCCTTTTCACAATTTTAAATGCTCTCCCTGGTTTATTTGTCTACCTATTTATGGTCTATCCCATTCTTCTTCCACCTAGAATGTAAACAGCATGATGATAGAGACTATGTCTTATTCTCTAGTATAACTTCAGCCCTAGAAAAGTACCAGGCACACACAGAGGATATTTACTTAATAATTGTTCAAGAGTGAATGAACGAATGAGTGAATGAATGAACTAATGAGAAAAAGGAAAGGGGAGACATAGATTTGGGAGTGTCCCTTGTACTTTGCCTTTATTTAGGGAAAAGCCTCCCCTCCCCACCCTCCATAGGGGAGAGGTGCAGCTCAACAAGTTTTGTCTTTTCAGGAAGTGAAATGCAGGTGAGGGTGAGAAAAGGGCTAGGGAGAAAGATCAGGGTGAGCTGACCCAGAAACTGAAAGCCTATCTGAGGTCTGGACACCAAGTGCCTTTTCCTTAAGGCTCTGTGATCCATGGGAAATAACCTGGCCTTCACACTGAACTCCAAAAGATTTTAGGGCATCTGGGACAGAATCAGGTGTTGTCCTACTTCCCAAGCTTTGATCTCTCAACCTCATGAAACTATCAGACCAGAAGGGTCCTTGGGGATCACCTAGTTCCTTGGACTCAAGTGTCTTAGGTCCTTAGACTCTACTAACAGACATTCCCCACTTCCACCTACCCTGCTCTTGTGCTTTTTAATGTTAAATTGACAAATTCATGTCAGCTACTGTATAGACTTTATGTTTTTGAGAGGTGGTAGTTCTTTTTCAGGCTACTCCCTGCCTGCTGCTTCTTCCACTTTCCATCTGTTTGTAATCCTGCCCTGGATTAAGGCTGGGAAAGTCAGGTCCTGATGCTTCACTCCATGTTCTAAGCCCTATTTTCTCACCTTTTCCAAAACCAGCTACTGCTTCTCCCCCAAGTCTAGACAGCAAGACCATACCCATCATGTTCAAGGATGTCAAGCCTGGCATGCAGGAGAAACTTCCTAGAGAAGAGCTCTTTCTCCCCTAAATGTCCAAGAAATGTGGGAGACTCGTGACTGAGTTTGAAGTGATCTGCCCTCAAAATTCTCCGGCATCAGGAACCTTTCTTGAGCAGGGTTTTCCTCTATTGCTACCTGTGTTCCCTCAGGACCAACCAGGGACCTTTCCAGAGCTCAAGAATTTCTGATTCATTCCACCAGTGATGGACCTATGATAGGGTAGGAGGGCTCAGGGAGGGCTTTTGTACTGCTGAATGTTTTCTAGAGAATATATTATAATCTTTCAAAGTTGTAAAAAAAAATTAGTGGGAACAGATACCATCAAGGCAGGGACCCTGAAAGAAGGGATCCACCTCTCTCACACAGGGTTTGGGCTCTCTTGTGGCTTGTGGATCAGGGGCTGAAAAGATGGCTGGTAGTCCAGGCTCATCCACTCCTGTTATTTGCTTGGCCAGCTCTGTCAGACAAGTCAAAGATCTTGTTTTTGGGAGCTGTGGGTTCAAGCTCCCAGTTAGGCACTGGGAAGCATAGAAGAGTCTTGCTGATTTGGGCATCAGAGGAATGCATATTCAAACCCCAGATCTGCCCTTTTCTAGCTATTTGAGAAAGGCATCTTTCCTCATTTGTAAAATGGAGATTTTATGTGGATGAGAGAATACATGAGAAAACATTTGGTGCAGGGTGTGGGATCTATTCCCATGGTTATCATTATTATTAAAGACGCCAGTGATAAGCCCAAGTATCCCAGCCATGCAGTGCATACCTGAACCAAGCATTCTTGAGGGCATGGAGGCTGGGGCTCTGACCCTCAGCATCCGACCACCCCATTGCCCCCTCAAATCACCATCCACAGTTCTACAACTCAGCACTGCTCTGTGATCTCAGACCAGTCCCTGTAGTCTCTCTGGTCTTCTCTGCCCTTTCTGAACCATTACAAGCTGGACCACATGATCTCTAAGGGCTCCATCTGGCTTTGAAATTCTTCATCCAGTTTCCTAGAGTCTCTCTGGGACAGTTAAGTACTTTGTGTACAAACTCCTGACATGTTTTTATCCAGAGGTCAACACAGAGGCAGACTGTGGGGTTTCAGGACTTTGGAATACCCTGAGAGGGTGTCCTGCTCTTCCCACGCACACACACCCCTGCTTTACCTCCCCATTTACACAGAATCGCTGAGGTAAGATTAACTGAGTGCCTTCTATGGGCTAGGCTCTGTTCTAAGTGTTTTAAACAGATTAACTTATTTAATCCTCATAACAACCCTATACAACACATATAAATTCCATTTTAAAATCGAGGAAAGTGGGGGATAGAGAGGTTAGTAACCCAAGCCAGTAAGTGGTGGAGACAAGGGTCCAGCTCAGACAATCTGGCTCCAGGGCCTGATACTCTCCTCTTTTATCCCAACACTGCACTGAGTCCAGAGAGTGAATGGGAACTTCAAAGTCACACAGCAGCTTACTCAATGATCTCTGACCATTAAGCCATTGGAAGAGTCATACCGAGGGCAATAAATAATAAGTTGAAGAGGAAAATATCTTGGCCTCTCCCTTTCTACATCCTCCTTCCACCCCCGAATCCTGTGGGCTATTTACTAAAAGTAGAGAAGCTAGGGTGTGGCCTTGTGGTAAGTGCCAAGCCTGGCCTGGCCAGACTGGCCCCACACTGGTCAGCCCTCCTCAGGGCTAAGCTTGGCTGCCTCTCCCATCCACCCAGAAGCACAGTCAGAGGGAGTGGAAGTGCCTGGGGTGGAGGTGAGGGCAGGACCGAATCAGGAACATATATTAGAAAGGGAAAAGGGCAGGGGCCAGGATTAGGGGAAAGGATGGGGCACAGGGGAAAAATACCCCCTGTGTGTGCCAGACACAGGGCTAGGGACCTTCCCGTACCTCTTGCATGGAAGGCCCTGTCATTACCCTCATATTATAAGGGAGGAAATTGGGACGCAGAGGGATGGATTACCTGCCTCAAGATATGGGGTGCATCTACAGTGAAAACGTATCCTTTCTCCATTACAGAAGACAGGAAAGAGGAAGAGAAGGGGGAGAAAGGAGGAGGGAGGGAGGTGTGGGGACCTTGGTGCTCTGCAAGGACGATGAGCCCAGAGCTGTTCTTGCATCTCAGAAGGCTCACTGGGAGAATGTTTATCAGAATCCTCCACATTGAGCCGGACCGTGACCTCCCAGCCTGTCTGTGCCTGCCCCGTGACTGCCTCTAGATATAAACAGCCTATTTATTAACCCCAGGAAACTGGCTCTTCTGCCACTTAGCCTTATCTCCTGGGATGGGCGGGCTTGGAGAGCTGAGGGTGCCTGGCCAAGAGTTTCCAGACTGGGAGGAGCGGCTGCTGGAAACCTGATGATCAGTGAAGAGCCATGCCAAAAGAAGCCACGGAGAACCCCCACTCGGTCTGTGTCCACCCCCTTGCAGACTCACTCAAGGCAGCACGATGGGTTAATAAGCCCCCAAAGCCTTCGACCCAATGATTGCCACTTTAAGGGAATTAAAGCTTGACTCATTATTTTCCTTAATGATTCCCATCATTAGATCACTGTGGTGACACCAAATGAAATCATGACTATAAAGGCACTTGGTAAATTGAACTCCCTCCAACTCCCACTCCAGCACCTAGGAAGTAATCCCCTCATCCCGTCCCTTCCACTCCAGTCCCCCGAACTCTGTGCCCCCTATTCAACTAGTTTGTCTTAACACTCACCCACCACATGCTCACCACCACACACTAAGGAATGAAGGCTGTAAATCGTATATACCTACTAGATTGTTGGAGGAATTAAATAATATACTTCCTATGAAGTTTAGCACCTCTATATGTTCAATCAGCTTCATATATCACCAGGTGACACTTAGTTCCATAAAAGGCCTCCCACAGTGTTCGTATAAGTAACCAGGAGTGGGAATATTTTTGAATGGGAGACCAGAGATGAGGCAAGAATTGGCCAGAACCAGAAGGGGAGGAAGTGGATTTTACGGGCACCTTGAAGGACTGGAATGACAACACCAAGAATGCTAGAATTTCTGGGAAAGGGAGGGCATGTGCAAACACAAGAATTGGATGAAAAGTCATAGGATATTTACAACTCCGGAAAGAACAGAACAAACACCATCTCATTCCAAGGCTAGTGGTGGGACATGGTGACCTTTCAGGGACACAGGAGCTTGTGGTTATAATTGTGAGGTGTTGAAAACTCTCTGAGTTCACAGGTCTCATCCTGCTGGTTGCCTCTGCAGTCAGTGAGAATCGTGATCTCCTCTCCACTTTGCACTTTCAGAAACTTCTCCCAGTGTTTCCAATAATATTGCCTTATCCAGAGCCTTGGACTATGTCCCTGTTTCTTCCATTCTCTCTTATTCCCATTGAATCTATATATATTTTGTTTTCATAGTTTGGATATTTTTATTCATTTAATTATAATTGCATTCTTCTTGTAAAATTAAAACTTGGCAACTAAGGCTGAAAATCCCATTTCACTCCTTTTGCTCTTCATTTTTGTCATGACTCTTCCCCTACAGCTTAATTAACAGTATGTTTATCCTTCCAGAATTTTCTCTGTGTGCACACACACCCCCACACACCATTTAAAATATATGTGACAACATTTTTTGGTTTGGCTTCTTTTCTTCTTTTTTTCACAAGTAGAATTGCACATTATTATTGTGCTACAACTTGCTTTTCTCACCCACTATATGTTCTAGAGATCTGTCAATGTTTGCATTGTTTATCTACTTAATTTTTAACCACTGCACAATGTGGCTATTTTATGGCTTATTTATTAATTCCTCCCCTCATTCCACATTTCACTGCTACAAGCAATGATGCTGTGAACATCCTTCATACAGTTTCTTGTGCACATGTGATTTTATTTCTCTACGGCATAAATCTGACATTAGAAATGCAGGTTGTCAGGATATGAACATCCCCTGCTGAATCTTAAGTATGGATTTTCCCTGGCCACTGCCAGTCATTTCTTTTGGTCCATGGGTACCACATTTAAATCACCAGCTTCCTGCTCCTAACTCCCCTCTACCCAGAGGTCCCTCAGGTTCCTCAAACCTATACAGGAAGAGACCTTCCCTCCCCACAGCCCCTGCTGGTGTACACGCTACATTCTCCCAGTTGCCCAAGGGTGGAAACTGTGTTCATGGTTCTCTCCTTTCTCCCCAATGTCTAATAAGAGGTAAGATCTTGTGGAGTTACCTCAGTAATGTCTTCTGGTTCTCATTTCTCCTCTACTTACCTTTGGCCACGATTATTTAAAAATCCCCTAATAGTCTCCTCGTTCCCTTATGCAATACACCATATGAATCTTAATAAAGCACAGTTGATGTCATTCTCTTTTGGTTGGTTCCCAAACACAGTAGGATCTCCTTGGTTTGCTCTTCATGGACTTCTCCAACATGGCTGTTTTCTCCCTCTAATTTTTATCTCTTCAGATCCCTCCTCTTTCACACTCTAGGCACACCAATCCTTTTGCATTTCCAAATGTGCTCACATTTCTTGCCTCCAAGACTTGGTTTCTCTGTTTCCTCTCCTAGCAGTCTCTTTCCTAGCTCTGGCTATTAAGGGTCTATCAGTCCTTCTAGGTCCTGCCAAATAAACATTAAGGATTTGGGTTGTAGGGGTCTGACACAAGTAGCCAATTTCTTAACCTCTCTAATCATCCATTTTCTTCCCCATAAAAAGAATATTAATGCTGTCCAGGTCCATGGGGAACTTTTAGTTAGATGATACATATGACGCTCTAAGCACAGTGCATCCTAGAGTAAATACTAAATAAACCTTAGCTCTTATTGGCATCGCACTTCTTTTACAAAGCTGTGCTTGGTCTCACTGTCAAATGGACTTTTCCACCTTCCAGGGCTCTCCCTATTCTAGTGGACATTTAGCCATTCCATTTCTAAGTCTGTCTCCACACTAGATAATGACCTCCTGAGGGTCAGGGATCCTCTAATTCATTTCTGCATGCCTCAGAGTGTCCCTACCACAGTGCCTAGAACTGAACTGAATGTAAGGAGAATAACACAATGTTCCCCATTTGGAGGCGCTGAGAAGGAAAGAGCCACTTATACGAAATTAGAAGACAGCTTTGGATTCCACCTTGGCACTCACTGGTTGGTGAGAATCCATACACATCCCCCAGTTTCCTTATCTATAAAATGAGGAAAATCCTACTACCAGCCTCACAAGGTTGGGGTGAGCTTCTGTGTGGCACAGAACCACACATCCCCCAACCCATCCCAAAAGCAAAATAGTAAGAACTTTCTAGTTGTTTTTTGAATCTTAGTTTGCCTTCTCACAGTAGCTGGCCTCCCCCTTGTGGAAAAAATTCAGATTGCATTCTATGAGTCTATAAATAATCTGGGAGCCAGAGTTTATCTCAGCATTGTTTGTATCATTGAAAAACTGAAAACCAACCAGGTCTTCCAATAGGAGCTGCCACTAGTGGTAAAGAACCCTCCTGCGAATGCAGGAGATGTAAGAGACCCAGGTTTGACCCCTGGGTCGGGAAGATCCCATGGAAAAGGACATGGCAACCCACTCCAGTATTCGTGCCTGGAGAATCCCATAGACAGAGGAACCTGGTGGGCTACAGTCCATGGGGCTGCACAGAATTGGACACGACTGAAGCAACTTAGCACACACACATACCATACAAAGGGAAATAATTGAGCCATTTGAATATAATGAAATAGATGTCTAGGGGGTACTTCTAANACCACTGGGCTATACTACCTTCCCCGCTGTCCAGAGACAGAAACTTAAACTTGAATGACAAAAGCTGATTCCAATAGTAAGTGAATGTCAAAACTGACAGTTGCATTCAGTGACTTGGAGGAGAACAGCCATTTAGAGAGCCAAGAAAATACGAGACAAGCTGAAGTGTAGGTGCTTGGTGTCTTCATTGCAAACAGAACCTCATTCCCCATTAAACAGGAAGTGTGATCTCGGAGTTCTAAGTCACAGACTTGTACAATCAGCAGAGTTAGGCTACTCTCCAGAGTTTATGACACTGTGTCCTCCTGCCCTTTGAGAACACTGAGAAACCGAGATAATATCTGCAAGCCTGGGAAATCTTGTAGAGCTCATTCCCAGAATGCAAGGGTGGTCCAACATTCATGAATCAATGTAATTCATCCTATTAACAGACTAAATCAGAAAAACTATGAGATCAAGATATGAGGCAAAAAAATGTATTCAACCAAATTCAACACCTGTATATGATAAACAAACTAAGAAATGAAGAGAAATGGCACAACCAGATGATGTAATGTTATTCAGCTCTAAAAAGAAATGACCTGTCAAGTCTTGAAAAGACACGGAAGGAACTTCAGTGTATATGGCTTAGTGAAAGAAGCCAATCTGAAAAGGCTATATACTGTATGATTCCAACTATATGACATTCTGGAAAAGGTGAAACTATGGAAGTGGTAATAAAGATCAGTGGTTGCAAGGGATTAGGGGGAGGAAGGGAAGCAATGGCAGAGAATAAACAATTTTTTAGGTGGGTAAATATATTCTGTATGATATAATAATGGTAGATACATGTCATTATACATTTGTAGAAACCTGTAGAATATATGGCAGCAAGAGTAAACCATTATAGAAACTATGGACTTTTGAGTGATTATAATGTGCTCATGTAGGTTTATCAATTGTAATAAATGTACCACTCTGGTAGGATGTTAATACTATTGGATGCTGTGCCTACGTAGGGAAACTCTGTACCTTCTTTGCAGTTTTGCTGTGAACCTGAAGTTGCTCTAAAGAATCAAGTCTGTTAAAAATGACAGGCACATCCATACAATGGAGTGTTATCCAGTGACAAAAAGAAATGAGCTTGTTTTCACAAAAACTTATGACTTTTTAAAGTTTGTTTTTTAATTGAAGGATAATTGCTTATGACTCTTAAATGCATATTATTAAATGAAAGAAGTCAATCTGAAAAGCCAACTTGCTACTGCATGATTCCATTTGTATGACATTATGAAAAAGGAATAACTATACAGAGAGTAAAAACATCAGTGGTTTTCAGGGATGTTGAGAGAGGAGGAGAGAGTTGAATAGGTGAAGCACAGTGATTTTTTGGGTGTTAAACTATTTTGTATCATGATATTAATGATTAATTCATTATATTAATACCATACTTAATCATGATACTATAATGATGGATATACATGGCACTGTGAAATTGTCAAAACCCATAGAAACTTTACAGCAAAAACCTTGAACATTATGTTCAATTTTAAAAAGTAATTTATGCAGTAGGGAGAATCTCATAATGGAATTTAAACTTTGATAAAATAAAGTGTATTATACATTTATGAATAACCTCACCATACAGGGTGAGAGGAAAAAGTATTGACCCAATTATCTTGGGAAATGAGTGAAGTGAGACTAGAGTCAAGTAAACTACATATAAGCACTGTACTCTGGTTGCTAAAGTTGCTTTCCACAGGCATTCAGGTTAGTAATCCTGAAGCTGCTACACATGTATACTGGAACTGAACAATTAAATAAATGAAGGGCAGATGGTTAGACTCAGGAGTGAGAGATTACTGTTAAGCTAGTGGGGAAGGCTAGAATGACTTACATGACACCAGATTAGATTTGGAGATGTCAGTATGAAATGATGTTTAGCTTAACACAGACTCAGATGAGTACATATAGAGATGTATAGGTATGCTTATATGCATGGATTAATATAAACATATATGTTTCTTTGCTCTCTCAGCTGGGAGGGCCAGAAACTGACACTCTAATAGCAGCAAGCATACCCAGTGCTCACTTCTTGCTTTCATTTTTATATAACAGCTTTATTGATATTTAATTCACATACATATAATTCACCTATTTAAAGTGTACATTTCAAAGTTTTCCAAAGCAGCTGCACCATTTTGCATTTCTATCAGCACTGTAGAGTATGAGTGTTTCCAGGGTCTATACATCCTTTCCAACAGTTACTGTTGTCCACTTTCCAATTACAGCTGTCTTTGTGGGTATGAGACGGTATTTCACTGGGTTTTGATTTGTATTTCCCTGATGGCTGATGATGTTCAGCATCTTTTCATGTGCTTATTGGTCATTTGTATATTTTGTCTGAAATAATGTCTCTTCAGGTCCTATGTCTATTTTTAAACTGAGTTATTTTTCTTTTCAATGGGAGTTCTTTATAGGCAGTCACATTGTGAGGCACTGGGGGTTAGGGCTTCAACATATGGATTTGGGGGGGACAATTAACAGTTGTAAGAGGGGATAATTTAGCCCCCCAAAACAACTATTTAAATTATAATAAGTGTGATAAGAGGCCGTGGCTGTTTTCTTTTGCTCACTCTCCCATGATATCTATCTCATATTTATATACTTCATGTAAATAACAATACATTTACATACTCTATCATTGATCAAGAAGTAGTAGAGATTTTATATATGCAAAAGAAAATAACAGGAAAAAAGTTTATTTTATACTTTAGAGTTCTTTAGGATGCCCTATGTTTCATTACAATTCATACTTCGTTAAAAGAAAAAAAAATAGGGAATTCTCTGGCAGTCCAGTGGTCAGGACTCGGCGCTTGCACTGCTCTGGCCCGAGTTCAGTCTCTAGCTGGGGAACTAAGATCCTGCAAGCCACTCAGCATGCCCTAGCTCAGTAAATAAACCCTGACACAGGTGGCCGTGACAACCCACACACAGCTGGATGAACAGGGCTGAAGAAGCCACCGTGGAACAATGGCCCCTGGGTCCTCCAGACCTCACTGAGAAAAAGCCATAGATTTGAACTAAGATTTAGCTACAAGGATATTTGTTGTAGCACTTTTTAACAAACTGAAAGTTGGAACAAATTAAAACACTGATTAAACANCACAGCTGGATGAACAGGGCTGAAGAAGCCACCGTGGAACAATGGCCCCTGGGTCCTCCAGACCTCACTGAGAAAAAGCCATAGATTTGAACTAAGATTTAGCTACAAGGATATTTGTTGTAGCACTTTTTAACAAACTGAAAGTTGGAACAAATTAAAACACTGATTAAACAAATAGATATATACCCCCCAATAAATGTGTAATCATCAAAAACAATGTTGCCAAATATTTATCAAAATGTAAATGGTAGTTGAGTATACTTCAACATCAGTACACCTTCTCTGACCCTCTAGTCATGCCATCCGTGGACTCTAACCAGGGCTGTAGGAATAGAGACAGGCTAGAGTGTGAAGGTAGGATGCACAATACCAGGTTCTCAGCAGGACCCAGGGACTGGCAAGGACATCAGTAATCTTGGAAATACAGTGTACACATGGTGAGATTCATTCAGCAGTCTCTCTGGAATGTTCCCCAGGAAAACTGAGGTGCAGGTCCCTGTGGTTTCAGCTGAGGAGGAGCAAAGTTCAGTTAAATGCTGTGTTTTAGATTGGGAGATGTTGTAAGAAATAGGAGAGTTGATGACAAATATCTGGGCTAGGATTTACCTGCTGGCTATTTGACCTTGGGCAAATCACTTCACCTTACTGAGCCTCAGTAAAACTGGAAATAATACCTGTGTTTTACTAGTTACTTTACCTCTCCCCCTTAAAAAAAATTAAGGTAACAAATATGTTTTACAAAACAACCTAATTTAAAGTATGAATGTATGTGGGTGCACACATTCATGCTAACTGTTCTCTCTGCCCAGCGCACTTCCACTATTTCATTAAGACTTTCCTCAAAGATCAAGGAGGCCTCCCCGCCTACCTAATCTAAACTTAACCCTCTCCCCATTTCCCTTACCCCATCTACTTTTTCTTTGTAATACCATGCATCACCTCTACTATAATATGTAACTTACTGATATATTGTGCTTATTGTTTATTGACTCTCTCTACTTACTAAAAGTAAAATTTCATAAAGGTAAGGGCTTTTGTCTGATTAATGTTGTATTCCCAGAACCAGGAAGAGGGTTTGGCTCATAGATGCTAGTCATTGAAAAATATATATATGTAGTTGTAATATGTTTCATGAATCTTCTGGTGGCTCACAGGTTAAAGCATCTGCCTGCAAAGTGGGAGACCTGGGTTTGAACCCTGGGTTGGGAAGATCCCCTGGAGAAGGAAATGGCAACCCACTCCAGTATTCTTGCCTGGAGAATCCCATGGATGGAGGAGCCTGGTGGGCTATAGTCCACGGGGTCGCAAAGAGTTGGACACAACTGAGCGACTTCACACACACAATATGTTTCATAAAACAATGCTTATCACATGGGATACATATGTGATACTTTACAGTATTTTATTTTTTTAATGGTCACATACAAGATTCCATTTATACAATGTTCCAGAAAGGCAAAATTAACCTATAAAGATACAAATTGGAAAATTGGTTGTTTCTCAGCATGTGGGGGAAAGGATTGATTGGAAAGGGGCAGAACTTTCTGGGGATATTAAAATGTTTTGCATTTTGATGGCATGGTATACAACAGATTTTACATCTTATTCTCTGTGAGTTAAATGCAAATTATTCTATTTAAATTTTAACCCAACTTTTAAAAAGAACTGGCAAATAAAAAATATTAGTCTTAACAAAGATTTCATCCCTCTTACTATAGTACTGGGTTTCAACTCATAGTTTGAAAAACTGACTTACAGGTGGCTATGGAGTTAAGGCTAGACATCATTGGTAAGGCAGGTAGCACTCCACTTGCCTCTGGTCCCATCACTTCATGGCAAATAGATGGGGTAAAAGATGGAAACAGTATTTTTCTGGGCTCCAAAATCACTGCAGACTGTGACTGCAACCACAAAATTAAAATACCCTTGCTCCTTGGAAGAAAAGCTATGACAAACCTAGACAGCATATTAAAAAGCAGAAATATCACTTTGCCACAAAGGTCCCTATAGTCAAAATTATGGTTTTCCAGTGGTTGTGTACAGATCAGAATTGGACCATAAAGAAGGCTGAGCGCGGAATAGAATTGTGGTGCTGGAGAAGACTCTTGGGAGTCCCTTCCACAGCAAGGAGACCAAACTAGTCAATTCTAAAGGAAATCAATCCTGAATATTAATTGGAAAGGCTGATGCTGAAGCTGAAGCTGAAGCTCCAATCCTTTGGCCACTGGATGGGGAGGGCTGACTCACTGGAAAAGATTCTAATGCTGGGAAAGATAGAGAGCAGGAGGAGAAGGTGGCAACAAAGGATGAGATGGTTGGATGACATCACTGACTCAATGGACAAGAGTTTGAGTAAACTCCAGGAGATAGTGAAGGACAGGGAAACTTGGCATCCATGGGGTTGCAGGACCAACAGGTCCTGCAGGTCCAACAGGACTTCAGTTTAATCACTCAGTCATGTCTGACTCTTCAATCCCTGGGTTGCAAACCCATGGACTGCAGAACGCCAGGCCTCGCTGTCCATCACCAACTTTTGGAGTTTACTCAAACTCATGTCCACTGAGTCAGTGATGCCATCTATCTCATCCTCTGTTGTCCCCTTCTCCTCCTGCCTTCAATCTTCCCCAGCATCAGGATCTTTTCAAATGAGTCAGTTCTTCGCATCAGGTGGCCAAAGCATTAGAGTTTCAGCTTCAGCATCATCCTTCCAATGAATATTCAGGACTGATTTCCTTTAGGATGGACTGGTTGGATCTTCTTGCAGTCCAAGGGACTCTCAAGAGTCCTCTCCAACACCACAGTTCAAAAGCATCAATTCTTGGCGCTCAGCTTTCTTTATAATCCAACTCTCACATCCATACATGACTACTGGAAAAACCATAGCCTTGACTAGATGGACATTTGTTGGCAAAGTAATGTCTCTACTTTTTAATACGCTGTCTAGGTCATAATTTTTCTTCCAAGAAGTAAGCGTCTTTTAATTTCATGGTTGCAGTCACTATCTGCAGTGATTTTGGAGCCACCTCAAAATAAAGTCTGTCACTGTTTCCATTGTTTCCCCATCTATTTGCCATGAAGTGATGGGACCAGATGTTGTGGTCTTAGTTTTCTGAATGCTGAGCTTTAAGCCAACTTTTTCACTCTCTTCTTTCACTTTCATCAAGGGGCTCTTTAGTTCTTCTTCGCTTTCTGCCATAAGGGTGGTGTCATTTGCATATCTGAGGTTATTGATATTTCCCCTGGCAATCTTGATTTCAGCTTGTGTTTCCTCCAGCCCAGCATTTCTCATGATGTACTCTACATATAAGTTAAATAAGCAAGGTGACAATAAACAGACTTAACGTACTCCTTTCCCTATTTGGAAACATTCTGTTGTTCCATGTCCAGTTCTAACTGTTGCTTCCTGACCTGCATACAGATTTCTCAAGAGGCAGGTCAGGTGGTCTGGTATTCCCATCTCTTTAAGAATTTTCCAGTTTGTGGTGATCCACACAAAGGCTTTGGCATAGTCAGTAAAGCAGAAATAGATGTTTTTCTGGAACTCTCTTGCTTTTTCGATGATCTAGCAGATGTTGGCAATTTGATCTCTGGTTCCTCTGCCTTTTCTAAAACCAGATTGAACATGTGGAAGTTCACAGTTCAGGTATTGTTGAAGCCGGGCTTGGAGAATTTTGAGCCATTATTTTACTAGTGTGTGAGATGAATGCAATTGTGTGGTAGTTTGAGCATTCTTCGGCATTGCCTTTCTTAGGGACTGGAATGAAAACTGAGCTTTTCCAGTCCTGTGGCCACTGCTGAGTTTTCCAAATTTTCTGGCATATTGAGTGCAGCACTTTCACAGCATCATCTTCGAGGATTTGAAATAGCTCAATTCGAATTCCATCCCCTCCCCTAGCTTTGTTCGTCGTGATGCTTCCTAAGGCCCACTGACTTCACATTCCAGGATGTCTGACTCTAGGTGAGTGATCATACCATCGTGATTATCTGGTTCGTGAAGATCTTTTTTGTATAGTTCTTCTGTGTATTCTTGCCATCTCTCCTTAATACCTTCTGCTTCTGTTAGGTCCACACCATTTCTGTCCTTTATCGAGCCCATCTTTGCCTGAAATATTCCCTTGGTATCTCTAATTTTCTTGAAGACATCTCTAGTATTTCTCATTCTATTGTTTTCTTCTATTTCTTTGCACTGATCACTAAGGAAGGCTTTCTTATCTCTCCTTGCCATTCTTTGGAACTCTGCATTCAAATGGGTATATCTTTCCATTTCTCCTTTGCTTTTTGCTTCTCTTCTTTTCACAGCTATTTGGAAGGCCTCCTCAGACAGCCATTTTGCTTTTTTGCATTTCTTTTTCTTGGGGTTGGTCTTGATCCCTCTCTCCTGTACAATGTCATGAACCTCTGTCCATAGTTCACCAGGCACTGTCTATCAAATCTAATCCCTTGAATCTATCTGTCACTTCCACTGGATAATCACAAGGGATTTGATTTAGGTCATACCTGAATGGTCTAGTGGTTTTCCCTACTTACTTCAATTTAAGTATGAATTTGGCAATTAGGAGTTCAAGATCTGAGCCACAGTCAGCTCCCGATCTTGTTTTTGCTAACTGTATAGAGCTTCTCCATCTTTGGTTGCAAAGAATATAATCAATCTGACTTTGATATTGACCATCTGGTGATGTCCACGTGTAGAGTCTTCTCTTGTGTTGTTGGAAGAGGGTGTTTGCTATGAATAGTGTGTTCTCTTGGCAAAACTCTATTAGCCATTGCCCTGCTTCATTCTGTACTCCAAGGCCAAATTTGCCTTACTTACTGACAAATTTGCCAACAGGACTCATTGACTGAACAACTCCACTGGCAACATTTCAGACATTCAGTAAAGCTTGGTTTTCTTTTCACATCCTGAGTGTACTTCTCAACGTGGAGTCAAACACTAGTGTGCTCTGGCTACTGCACGTTGCTCTCTGGGGTACCACACCTGCAGAGCTCCCATATCTCCCAATCCCAGGAGCCCAATCACCTGGGACTCACGAACTCGGGCTGGGAAAGGTCACTGTAACTTTCAACACATGCCAGTCTGTTAGGTGAAGCACACTGACTGAAACCGCCCACCCTGGCCAGGCACCATAGCCACCATTTGCATGGGCTGTTTTAAGACAGGAGGTCCTGGTAATGAACACTGAACTAATAAGCCACCACCAACCAGAAGAGTTCAAGAAAGGTCAAAAGGAGACAACATATGTTCCAACCAACTCCCAGAATCCTTGCTGGCACCCATCTTGGCTGAACAAGGCTTGCACTACCAGGAAGGACTCTGAGTTAGAATGATTGGCTTAAGATAGCCTGGAAATTAATCCCATCACCATAAAACCTGAGAATGCAGAGTCACATGGCAGAGCTGTTCTCATGGATTCCCTTAAACTACTGCTCTCCACCGGGGTGCCCTTTCTCAATAAAATCTCTTGCTTTGTCAGCGTATGTGTCTCCTTGGACAATTCATTTCCAGGTGTTAGACAAGAGATCAGTTTCAGGCCCTGGAAGGGGTCCCCCTTCCTAGAACAGGTCCATGCCTCTACCCCAAAGCCTGCCTGAGCCTCATTGTTCACCACAGCTCCCTCACACCCCTGCCATCTTTCTCCACATAGCTCAACCTCCAGCCCCAAGGCCAGCTAAGTGAGCAGCTTGACCCCTCTTGACTCAATCCTGTCTAGGGGCCACGATCATCAGGACCTGGAGGGCACACAGGCACAGAAGAAGCCGCCACGCGTGGGGATCTCTAGAGCAGGTTCCCTCCAACTGCAAACTACATCTCCCAGAATGCCTGCTCTGCCATGCCGCACATGCGCAACAAGAAGCCAGGTGTGCCTGAGGTGTGGTCCCCGCCAGTTCTGTCTCATTTCAGTTGGCTTTGGCGCCTTGGTCTCCTCGGGAACGAGACACATGTGCAGTGCCCTGGCAACCTTGTGGAATTACTCTATTTTAAGAATTCTCCCGGCAGGATCACATTTCACTAGAAATTTGAGGACTTAATGTTGAGACCTAACAGAAGGCATGACAAGCTTCAAGGACTAAAGTAAGAAAAAGTTACAATTACGGGAAAAGTTGGGTCACTGCCCAGAANTTTTTTTTTCTTTCCCTGTATGTCTGCAGACTTCCTTTAATCTTGTCTTCAGAAGTGACCCTCCTTTTGTATGACTTGGTTCTCCTTTTATTATGATGTCGAGCTCCCCATTGACCTGCTTCCAGAACCCTAGACAAGTGGGTTTGTTCCTATTTTACTTAGGAAGTCCAGGATCTTGTTGGTTGTTCCCTGCTACCCCGCTTCTTGGGGCTTCCCTGGTGCCTTAGCTGGTAAAGAATTCGTCTGCAATGTGGGAGCTGTCGATCCCTGGGTTGGGAAGATGCCCTGGAGGAGGGCATGGCGACCCCCTCTGGTATTCTTGCCTGGAGAATCCCCATGGACAGAGGAGCCTCCTTGGGCTTACAGGGGACGGACAGAACTGACGGCTGAGCATGTTTGGCGCATCTGACCCCCTCTTGAGCTGCTGCGCTTGGTGTCCTCTGGGCCATGCTTCCAGAAACCTGAACTGCCTTCCTCTTTCCCGAGGTTCTGATGCAATGCCCTGAGCTCGAGCGCCAGTGCGTCCCAGGGAATCCCCCTCACTCTCCCGGGACACTTCATAAGGCTCCGTGAATTGGTCCTCTTCCTTCTTTGTGGGACCTTGTGATAAGTAATTTCTCCCTCTGGCCTCCCGCCTTCTCACCTGTGGAGGTTGGAGGGACCATTCTCTGCAAAGGTGTTTACTGGGGGAGGGGCTTACTATATTCCCCTGAATGTGTCTACCAAAAAGAATCTCCTTCTATTTTTGCTCTGATACCGAAATACCAAATTGGGGGATAGAATTCCGCAGAGGTGTAAGAGCATAAATAAAAGGCTAGAGAGGGTTATAGACAATTTATACAAGTAGAGTCTGTCTTGTCATTAAGTATCCTTTATGGGACTTGACATAGCTGACAAGAATGATGGTGGGCAGAGCTTTGATAACCTGGCCCCTTCCGGCAGCACCGCTTGCCCACCATAATTGTGATTGTCTGCAAAGACTGAATAAACTGCTAAAACACAGGCGGTTCAAGCTCAAGGTGAGTTCAGACGCGATGAGCATCAAAATATATGGCTGCCTGCTAAAAAGCAGACATGCAAGAAATTAGAAATACAACCCCAAAGGCTTAATGTTGCCTTTTAACTGTGCTTAAATTGGTATTCATATCCTAGCTATCTGTCTGAAGTAGCCTGAGTTGATATAGCGAAGGTATAAACATATCTTCTGCAAGTGAGTGCTTCTGCAAATCCTATTTTGATAAGGTCTTAAATCTGTTGAGATCAGATCATAAAATTCCCCTGCAGTTTCAGCAACTGATAAAAACAGCTCTCAACAATTTTGTTCTTCTAATTTTGTATTCAGACAGTGTAACCTCCCTTCGTAAATCCCTTCTCTCCACCGTGGGTGGAAACCTGGGCAACATGTGATGTGTTAGCAATATTTCAAGTGCAAATATTAAACTTGGTTGGTAAATTTTAATCTACCTCTTCATAATTTCCTGGCTTATGTGGACTATTTTTAGCATATGAGAGCTTAGAGATTTAGTGAGAAATAGGCTGTAATAACTGAAAACGCCAGACAAGAGTCTTCTCATTTAGGAACTTACTAGATAATAAGTTATTCATCATTGGATATGACTTCCC
>SJYV01018418.1:0-10750 GCA_006410875.1 Neotragus pygmaeus
CCTCCCCAGGCAACCATTTTGCTTTTTTGCATTTCTTTTCCATGGGGATGGTCTTGATCCCTGTCTCCTGTAGATCTCTTCAATTGTTTTAATTCAGTTTTTTTCTTTTTGCTATTCTGATTTGATGGTTTTTAATGATCTTTCTTCAAGTTCGCTGATTCTTTTTTCTGCCTGATAGTCTGCTGTTGAACCCTTCATTAGTTTTCAGGTCAGTTACTATATTTTTCAGTTCAAGAATTTTCGCTTCTTTATTTTTCTATACATATACTTCCTCTTTGTTGATAGTCTCATTTTGCTTGTGGTGGGTTCATGGTAGGTGAGTAGTGTAAATGTAGGCCATGGACGGTGCTGTGAAGAAACTACGTCATTTACTTTTTCTTATAGGCACGTGGGAAGACTGCATTTCCCAGTGTCCATTGCCTCTGGATGGGCCCATGTGATTAGTTCTAATCAATGGAATTCAACTTCTTGACCCACCTCCTAGGCTATTCTGTGAGGTCCTTGGCTGCTCTCATTACCTATATGGCAGCTATCTGAATCCATTGGACCCAGAAGAAACCTGCAAAAGGATGGAAGATCCATTAAATGGAAGGAACACCCAACCAGAAACATTCACTTTGTTAATGTGAAGGAGGAAAAAGTCTTCATATTAATCCACTGAGATTTAGGTTTGTTATAGGTATTAGTTGATTCTGACTGATACAGAAATTGGTAAAGGAAGTGGAGTCTTGCTGAAAATAAGTCCTACAGTATATGACATTGCCATAGTGTAGGTGGCAAGCAGTGATGAAGCTATGTTGTGGGCTGGAGAAATAGAGATCCATGTTGCTGGAGAAAAAGCACTGAGTAAAACCACTATTTTTTGAAACAGGAGAGAAAGACTCCATGCCTAAAGGGTCATCAGAACCAAAAAAGAGACGGGAAATAGAGTATTAATATGTGTGGATATTATTAGCCTTGATGGCAAGGTATTGCAAGGATGATATACATTCAAGAAAGACTCAGTCAGTGTAAGTGCCAAAATAAAAGGAAGCTGGGAGATCCCAGATATTTGGCACCTTGAAAGAAGGAAAAGACAAGTGTTTTGAAGTCCCAAATAGTAAGATATAGGAATTTTTAAAGCTTTAAACAATAAAGGCTCAGTAAAATTTAGCAGCTGAATTAAATATTCAGTGCAAATTTAAAATGTTGATCTTTTTTGTTCAAGCAGGGTAGGCTTAAAGTAGCTGCCTTTACACTGAGAGAAAGGCAAAGGAAAAGGGTGAGAAAACACTTCAGGATTTGAGAACTATGACCAGGAAAAAACTTTGGTTATGATTAATAAATGAAATTGAAAGCAAGTAGATTGCCAACCCAACCCAGTGTTTGAATGAATTAAATTTTGTGAGCTACGACAAGCCTGGACAAAAACCGACTCTGCCTGTTCAAGACTTGACATAATCATCGCAATGGCAGTGGCTGTGCAGTGAGTGTTGAGCCTGTACCCCACCTCCCTCCATGTACAGAGCATCCTGGAATCATCTCTTATCTGTCAGCAATCAAGGTATTTGCAACAAGTTCCAAGGAACTAAATGGACTGAGCATGTTGGTTTCCCATGAAGTCTTTGACTCTTAAAATCATGAGCTTTACATCTCCACCTGGATGACTAACAAGACACTTCAATCTTACGCAATCAAAAGGTGAACATTTACAACTTCTAATCATGACCAAGACGGATTAATGAACCAGATTTTCTTCCACCCCCAATAACAGAAAATTGGACAAATACATGAAACAATGTTGTTAAGATATTAGATATTATGCAGTGAAGAACAGTGATTCCTGAAAAATGGGAAGAAAATGAGGTGAAGCCTATGAAGGTCCCAGCTTAATTCCTGGAAAGGAATCCAAGGAGAGTTTGGTGGTCTCCTCAGGCTGAGAAGTTGGTTTTAGGAGGCCCTGGTGGCTTGAATTTGCAGGGCAAATCATCAGAGAGGAGTTGCACAGATAGAGAAGTCTAGATATCTGTAGACGGTTGCTGAAGTATTCACCTGAGTACTGGCCAGTGCATGAAGATGAGAAAATCTCACAAGGCTAAAGTATCACCCAAAAGCGATTGGAGGAAAAATCCCTGTAGCTCACACAGGGACAGACATGTGCCTTTTTTCACCATCCAGAGGAAAGTTTCCTAGTTCATAAGGTATCAGGTGTGTTTGTCTCAGCAGTGGAGAAAATTTAGGTCCTCTACTAAATTAGACACTACTCTAGTCCTATCTAAAAAAGCTTAAAAGCAAGATCTGAAAGAATTACACTGGCTTTAAGTAACTTAATTATGTCTGATAATGAGAGTTAAGTATATTTATAGGAATACAGAAATATACATCACACCACAAGGTAAAATTTTGAATGTCTGGCATACACTCAAAAGATTGCCACGCATGCAAAGAAGCAGAAAGATATGATTCATAATGAAGAAAAATCAGTCATTAGAAACTGACTCCGAAATAATATAGATGATAGATTCAGTAAGTTGGGACCTTCACACAGTTGTTACAACTATAATCCCTGTGTTCAGGAAGATAGATGAAAGGTTGAACACATTAAGTAGAGACAGTGAAAATATAAAGAATAGTCAAATTGAGCTTATAGACATGAAAACTATAATGTCTGAGATTAAAAAAAAAAAACGTTACAAATGATACATTAGATATTGTGGGAGAGAAGATTGAATTTGAAGACAGAGCAATAAAAACTATCCAAAATAACACAAAAAAGGAAAAATACTACAAATAAACACACAAAGCATCAGTGTGTTTATTTGTAGGGACTTCAAACATCCTAAAATACATGTGACTAAAGTCCCTGTAGGAAAAGAGGTGAAAAAACTCTTTTTCCAGCTTTGCAATATTGCTATGACATTGTGTAAGTTTAAGGTATACAATGTGTTGATTTTGTACACTTACAATTTGCAAAACAATTACTACCATAGCATTAGCTAATACCTTCATCACAGCACATAGTTACCATTTCTTCTTTGTAGTGAGAACATTTCAGATTTACTCTGTGTTGTTTTTGTTTAGTTGCTAAGTCATGTCCAACTCTTTGTGATCCCTTGCACTGCAGCATGCCAGGCCTCCCAGTCCTTCACTATCTCCCAGACTTTGCTCACACTCATGTTCATTGAGTTGGGGATGCCATCCAACTATCTCATCCTCTGCTGTCTTCTTCTCCTTTTGCCCTCAATCTTTTCCAGCACCAGGGTCTTTTCCAGTGAGCTGGCTCTTCACATCAGGTGGTCAGAGTATTGGAGTGTCAACTTCAACATCAGTCCTTATAATAAATACTCAGGATTGATTTCCTTTAAAATTGACTAGTTTGATCTCCTTCCAGTCCAAGGGGTTCTCAAGAATTTTCTCTAGCACCACAACTCAAAAGCATCAGTTTTTTGGTGCTCAGCCTTCTTTATGGTCCAATTCTCACATCCATACATGACTACTGGAAAAACCACAGGTTTGATGCTATGGAACTTGTTGGCGAAATGATGTCTCTGCTTTTCAGGTGAAAGATCAGGAAGCAGCAACAGCAAAAAAGTTGCATGGCTAACCCTAGTACAATTACTGCAGTGATTGCTATTACTGTTGACTCATGGAGCACATGCATGTTCCAGACACTATGCCAGAGATTTGCGTATTTTATAGCTACCATCTGAAGGTGGTATTATTATGTATACATGTTAGGTAGATGGACTAGGAAGGGTCAATTAACGTGGCTAAGGACACACAGTGGGTGAATATCTCAACTGGAATTCAAATCCAGGCCAGGGTGACTGCCAAGCCAGCCCTCTTTACTGCCACATGGAAGCAATCTTCTTTCTGGGTGGACTGTGCAGTGACTTGAGAGGTCTTACTGTCTTTAGAGTTGCCCTGCCAGGAAATGCTAATTTTTTCTCTAAGACTCGAGAGCCTTTAGAAGGTAAACCCAGAATAGTGGGATTTTCCTGGGATGGTTCCCTAGGATGCTGGCAGCAGAGAGTGGGTGCCTGAAATAGGACATGCTTCTCTATTAATATGTGATCACCCTCTCTAGGGCCTCCCTTCTCCTAGGGACTCTGGAGATTGGGGGGAAAGTTTTCTGCACTGGCCTTGACTCCCAGGTCTAACCATGGGTACTGAAGAATCTAAGGTACTCCATTTTGTTAACAGAAAAACTCTGGGAAAAGAGCCTTTGGAAATCCCCTGACCTCACCCCACCACCCACGAGCCAATCGGACCCCAGACCAGAATCTCCTGACTTAACGTTCAGGAACTTGTGGTCTACCTAGGTAACAGGGAGCAATCAAAAACCAACACACAACCCTTCGAAAGAAAGTGACCAATCAGATGTCCCCCTACCTAGAAATTCTTTTTTTTCATGAACACTCCCTGTATAAGCAATGTAATCCAAAACCCGGGGCTCCTCCCTATAGCCGCTGCGTTGGTAACGGTGGGAGCCCCAGCTCGAGCTTGCTAATAAAGACTCTCCTGCTTTTGCATCGGATATCGGCTCCCTGGTGGTCATTGAGAGATTTCGCGACTTGGGCATAACAGTACAACTCTGCACTAATTCCTTCATCATTCTGAGCCTCATTTTCCTTACTTGAGTGTTGGGTAAATGGGTGCTATAACTCCTGGCCCTTGGGTAAGTGGGTGCAGCAAACACTCTGTCAAGCTGTTTTGGCCCTAGTAAGTTCAGTAAGGTTGAAATGAACTCAAGGCTCCAAGATGCCATGGGACAGGAGGCAGGAGGCAGATTTAACCTCATCACCTGGTTCAGTTCCCTGCTTGTACTTTGCACATGCTCTAACATTTCTGAAATGAGGTTTCCCCATCTCTGAAGGGGTATGGCCGTGGGGCTTACCTCCTCGCAGTGTCAGGAGGACTCTATGATCAAGTATCTGCCAGGGCTGGGGACAACACAGTTGGTGTTGGTCCACTAACACAAAGACTCTGATGCTGGGTCAGGAGTGGGCCCCTGGCACACAGGATAAGGAGTTGCTACCTTTCTCCTGCCAGCCTAGGGTTTGCCTGAGCAATGCAGAGTTGGCGACAAAAGAGACAGAAGCCTGAGGTGAGTGCCTTTTTCTCTTGTGTTTACTAAAGACCAGCCAGGGTCATCAAGGTTCAGGTCTCCATAACCCTGGGGATGCTCTGGAAGTGTTAGGGGGAGCCCTGAAATCGGCAGTGTCTGCTTTGTGTGGGTCTTCCTACAACCCTGATCAGCTCAGCACTGCCTCCTCTACTGCCTGTGAATCAAGGCTTGGCTCCTGGGTGCCTGTGGATTTGCCAATAAGAATCTCACTAGATTTTGTGCAACCTCCAGAGGACTTGCTTCCAAATCTAATAGGTGGGGAGCTGGTCGATCAATGCCTTCTAAATTTCAGTCATTTACATGTTATTTGTGTGTGTGTGTTTTACTATATTTGCGTAAAATCATCCTTTATTTGCTCAACACTGTTCTTTAAAAATGTATTAAAGCCCTATTAAAATGAAAAAAAAAAGTGCAATGACTTAAAGAGGAAACTTTATGTATACCTAAGATAAATGAAAATTTGACACAAATAAAAAAGTGTCCATAAAAATCAAAAGACACTAGAATGTCCTATACTACCTTTGTAACCAGGAAGGGTTAATTTTGACTCCATAATGAATCTGTTTCCTTGACTTTAACCCTAGTTTTTGCTGTTGTTATTATAATCTTACGTAATGGCCTGCCTCAGAGAATTTTGAACCCTCTCCCTGACCCTTAAACTAAAGTGCCTTTGTTTAGCTAACACAGCTATAATCATTGACAACTGTGATATCCTTGAATTCCTTGTGTAGGGAGCTGCGCTGCTTGTCAACATGCCTCAGAAATTCGTGTTTGGGGGGCTGGAATCATGGATAGCTGTGACATTCTTGTTTATTGATGTGACAGGAGATATTCCATTTCACAGCACCTGTGGAGTGACTGTAAGAAAAAGAAACCAACACATCCCCGGGCCAGAGGCTTGCCATTCTAGCGATATTTGCAAGAATTAAATGATCTTTTCACTTTCTTTCCTCACTTCCCCTCATCTCTGATCCATAAAAGAACCTGGCATCCAGGCCCTGACAAGATGGTTATTTTGAGATGATAGTCTGCCATCTTCTTCTGGGTCAGCGGGCTTTCCAAATAAAGCCATATTCTTTGCCTCAGCACCTCATCTCTTGGATTTATTAGCCTATTGGGTGGTGAGCAGAGTGAGCCTGGACTCAATAACATCAACTGTGATTCCACATACCTGTGAACTGCAAATGGGCGCTCGCCTGTCAACTACACAGTGGCACTTGCCAAGAAGATGGGCAGTGACTGAAGCACAAGGGCGTTCGCTAACTGGCTCTGTGGAGGCTGAACCCTGTGCTCACCAGCTGCTGCAATGCAACACGCCCTGAGAGAATCCAGGGTGGAAGGAAGCATTCTGCGCTCCAGGGAATCTGGTGGAGCAGGTCTTTGGATAGTTCGATATTTTCAGGAACTGATTTCACAATCCCAATCCTTGAATCTCTTCACATCTAGAAAATTACTAAATCTCTTCGTGGTGATATTGTTAGGGGAAGCACACTGATTGAAACCGCCCACCCTGGCCAGGCACCATTTGCATGAGTTGTTTTCTGACAGGAAATCCTGATGAGGAATACGGAACTAATAAGCCACCACCAACCTGAAGAGTTCTGGAAAGGTAGAAAGGAGACACCGATTGTCCGTCCACTTCCCAGAATCCCTCTCGCTAGCGTCCATCTTGGCTGAGCGATGCGTGTGCCACCAGAAAAGACTCTGAATTAGAATGATTGGCCAAAGACCACCCGGAAACTAATGCCATCGCCATAAAACCCGAGACTGTGAGCCACGCGGCAGAGCAGTTCTCCTGGGTTCCCTTACCCTACTGCTCTCCATCCGGGTGCCCTTTCCCAGTAAAATCTCTTGCTTTGTCAGCACGTGTCTCCCCGGACAGTTCATTTCCAAGTGTTAGACAAGNATAAAACCCGAGACTGTGAGCCACGCGGCAGAGCAGTTCTCCTGGGTTCCCTTACCCTACTGCTCTCCATCCGGGTGCCCTTTCCCAGTAAAATCTCTTGCTTTGTCAGCACGTGTCTCCCCGGACAGTTCATTTCCAAGTGTTAGACAAGAGCCCAGTTTTGGGCCCTGGAAGGGGTCCCCTTTCCTGCAACAATATCAGCTCCTTGTGACGAGCAGAAAATCTTTTTGTAAACTTAAGTGCTTGATTGCACTGAACTCCTCCTTCACTAAAATACCATGTATTGACCTTCCCTGACTACCTCTTTGGAACAATCTCTCAGAACCAACTGAGGTTTTGTCTCCCGGGCTGCAGTCCTCATTTTGCCCCCAAATAAAGCTTAACTGGCGACTCTCAAGTTGTGCATGTTTTTTAGTTAACGTACCACACTTGGAAAATGCAGAGCAGCTCCTATGTTTCCTCCCAACTTGCTGCTTCCATGACGTATACCTCCTCCCACTATCTGAGTACACAGTGTAGATGGGGAGCACAGCCCATTGTTATTCATCACCTCTTATCTCTGTGGATAAACAAATTACCCTTGTGGTTTTGCAGGGTAAGGGACAGAGTTCTGGGGCTCCGAGTCCAGAGACGCCTCTGACGTAAGGACAAATGGCATATCCAAATAGGAAGTCCCGCTTGTTATCCAGTCCCATTTGAAGGATTGCAGACATTCTGGGAGAAGCATAGCAGCAGAGATTACATCAGGAGTTTATCTGCCTGGCCTCCTTGGGGCCAATGAGGCAACCCCTCCTCCTGTCTGCTAAACAGCCACAGAGAAAAACACCATGTCTTCATCCAGGGCTGGGAGCTGCCTATGACTTCCAAGGCCCGGGAAAGTCTGGAAGACCAGAGCAGGAAGACAGAAGTCAGGGACATGTCTGCACTCATTAGGGCACATCCAAAGCAGAGATTGGGCCAGCAGAGCTCTGTGGACATCTCTGTTTTTAGTATAATAATATCTAATATTGATTGAGGCCAGGAATATGCTCAGGCCCGAGTGTGAGGAATGATCTCACCTGTACCTCATCTCAACCCCTGCAGTCAGCCCTATCAGCATTCTTTTTCATGGAGAGATTGGCCACGAAGAACTTCCTCCACCCTATACCCAGTCTCTAGTTCTCCTCCTATTCGCTCTTAAGTTTTTAAAAACCCAACTCTATAGGGTATTTTTTAGATACTATAAGTTTGCATACAGTAAGATGCACCCACTTTAAGTGTACACTCAGATGGAGTTTTAAGAACTGCATCCATCTGGGTAGTTCAGTTCAGTTCAGTCGCTCAGTCATGTCTGACTCTTTGCGACCCCATGAATCGCAGCACGCCAGGNAAAAAAAAAATCAAATGATCATACAACTCTGCTATTGCACACCTGGGCATTTATCCAGAGAAATGGAGACTTGTGTTCACATACAAATCTGTACAAGAGTATTTATAGCAGTTTTGTTCATAATAACTGGAAACTGGAAACAACTCAGATGTCCTTCAACTGATAAATGGTTAAACAAACCATGAAACATATGTATTGTGGAATAGTACTCAGCAGTAAATAGGGATGAAGTATTAATTCAGACAGTGGTCTGGATGAAATCCAGAGAATTGTGCTGAAAAGCCAGTCACAAGAAGCTACTATAAAAGTTTTCATTTGATAGCATTTTGGAATAACCAAATCACAGAAATGGAGAACTATTGATCTGTTGTCAGGGGTTAAGGAGGGAATGAATGCAGGCCGGAAGAAAGAGGATGTGATGGAGAAGGGTGCCATGAAGCATCTCTGTGGCAAGGGGGCTGTTCCTGTCTGTACTGTTTTTTTTTTTCAAGTGTAAGAACATTTTCAACCATAGTCTCCTTTAACTCAACTGAAAAATATTCAAAGAAAAGAAATATGTGATTGCAAAATGTGATATCTTTGTCAGTAATCTGGTAAGAAATATCCATTACCTAGAAGTTGGCTCTTAGTGAAATTAATTAGCCTTTTTGTCCTTCAGTTTTCTCACCTGTAACTTGAAGTCACAAATTAAAGATAGTTGTAAGGATTCTTTATACTTTAAAGTCATCTACATCACCATCTGATAGTCTGTAGTAATTTATTCAGAAGATTTGACAGCAGATTTTGAAACTTACAGCCAAACTTCATTTTAAATAATTTTTTATTTGCATATAGTTGCTTTCAAATGTTGTGTTAGTTTCTGCAAAGTGAATCAGCTATCCATATACATATATCTCCTCTTTTGGGGATTCCATTTCTATTTAGGTCACCACAGAGCACTGAGTAGAGTTCCTAGTGCTATATAGTAGGTTCTCATTAGTTATCCGTTTAACACATTTTATCAATAGTGTATATATGTCAATCCCAATCTCCAAAATTTCCCTCCTCTCCCCTCTTGGTATTCATAAGTTTGTTCTCTATGTCTGAGCTTCTCAGAACCAAATTCCTGACAATCTGAGGGATCACTGGGCACAGGCTGACTGCTGTCTCCTCCTGGGACCTCTTCCCAGTTGGATGGATCATAGCATGTATCACATGGTGTGGGTCTAGATGGTCAGACAGATGCAGGCTCTGTTTCCTGCCAAGCACTGACTTACACTTCAGCAGATGTTAGGGATGAGTTTCTGTTGTTGTCTTTTTGTTTGTTTTCAGCTCTTGGCTTCCAGTTCCTGTGATGCATTCGTTTCTTTGGCGATATGCTGCATGCTTTTTCAAACTGGGAAAAAACCCTTCTGGCAACAGCTATTTTTTTAAGTGTAAGAACATTTTCAACTCTAGCCTCCTTTAACCCAGCTGAAAAATATTCAAAGAAAAGAAACATGTGGTTTCAAGTAGAAGAAAAATGGAATTGAGAACTCCTTTGCAGACTCAATGGTGATTTTATTCTGTCTTCACCCTACACAGTGAGAAAATAAACATTGAGATATCTGTAAAGCTTTAGCACTTCAGGACAGTTCTGAGGAACCAAAAAGCACTGGGGGAGCATTGGAAGAGGGGATTTATTTTTTTGATTGCTAAGGAAATTTTGCAGACTTAATTTCATTTGCTTCTTGAAAATTCCACATCAGACACTTGGGTTTGCCTANTTTAGCACTTCAGGACAGTTCTGAGGAACCAAAAAGCACTGGGGGAGCATTGGAAGAGGGGATTTATTTTTTTGATTGCTAAGGAAATTTTGCAGACTTAATTTCATTTGCTTCTTGAAAATTCCACATCAGACACTTGGGTTTGCCTAACATGGCAGCTGGCCTATAGGGTCTGAGACTGTGTACTTTCTGTGTTTATTTGTCAAGGATTGGCATCTTAGTGATAGTGCTAATCTGAACTGGCGCCCAGGTGAAAAGTTTCTGGGACTTCCCAGATGGTCTAGTGGTTAAGACTTCATCTTCCAATACAGAGGTTGAGGGTTCAATTCCTGGCCGGGGGCTAAGATCCCACATGCCTTGTAGCCAAAACGCCAAAACAGAAAACAGAAGCAGTATCATAACAAGTTCAAAAACGTCCTTTAAAATGATCCACATCAAAAAAGTCTTTCAAAAAAAGTCTCTTAAGCACTGGGGAAGTATTGAATTGTGTGTTTTGGGGTGAGAAGGTGGTTCTGGGAGAGTTCAGTTCAGTTCAGTTCAGTTGCTCAGTCGTTTCCGACTCTTTGCGACCCCGTGAATCGCAGCACGCCAGGCCTCCCTGTCCATCACCATCTCCCGGAGTT
>SJYV01018419.1:3096-14951 GCA_006410875.1 Neotragus pygmaeus
TTTTTTTTTTTTTTCTTTGTGTGTTGGGGTAGGGGAGATGTGTGTATAATTCTCTAGGTATCTGTTTCTATGTTTTTATACCTAACGGAAATCAAATGACAATGAGTTCCCTTCCTGTTACTGTGTAACTTCTTTCAATAAGGTGAAATTTTAGAAAAAGTAGTGATAATACATTTAGCCAACACAGCTTTGACCTTGTTTAATTGAATTGACTGGTGCCCCAGAGACAAATAGCCAAGCAGGGCCAAACCACGCAGTGATCTGATGGCCATTTCACCGGAGCCTGTTTTTTTGCCAAGCTCTTACAGTGGGGAAAAGAATGGAGGATGCTTTGCCAAAGGAAAATAAAACATCCGACCCCAGGGGAGCCAGGCACAATGGCTGCACTGGTAGAAAGCAAGCCACAGGATGTCAACAAACAGAAAATGAATGGGGCTTGTCATGAAGCTGGAAGTTGGGGAAGGTCTGGTTTCCAGGCATTTTATGGTGCTAGCAAAGAAGCAAGGATAATTCATGTGCATTGTCAGATGAGCTTCTCTCAACAGAGCCGGTTTAAAGTGGCAAATGGGAGTGTGTAGTGCAGGCCAGTGTCTGCATGAAGCCTAGTGCGGCAGGCCTAGCTGGCCCAGAGCGGGAAATGGACCGGAGTGAACCAGCCTCTGAACCTGAGTCCTTCACAGCCTCTCCCTGGGCTGAATTTATTAAAGGTTAAAAGAGTTAAAGAGCTTCCCTGGTGGTTCAGTGGTAAAGAATCCGAATCTGCCCGCTAATCCAGGAGACATGGGTTCCATCCCTGAGTCGAGATGATCCCCTGGAGAAGGAAATAGCAACCCACTCCAGTATTCTTGCCTGGGAAATCCCGTGGACAGGGGAGTCTGGAGGGCTACAGTCTATGGGGTCACAAAAGAGGTGGACACGACATAGTGCCTAAGCAGCAACAAAAGAATTAACCAGGTTGCAAAATCACTCGGGAGGGTGGATGAAATTCAAACTCCGTTCTCTCTCATCCCAAAGCCCTCAGTTTGTTCACCATAGCACTTAAGGGGCCTAAGGGAGATGTAGAGAGAAAAAAAGATTCTGCCTCTAAGAGCTAAAATTGCAGTTTGTATGGCAGAGCCTGGCTATTGTTCACCGATCCTTTGTCCTCTTAGTGCAACAAAGCTACATTTTCCAGTTTCCCTTGCAGTTGCACTGTGGTCACATGACTAGTTTTGGTTAATGAATGTGGACGAAAGAGCTGTATGCACCTTTACAACTAGGCTTTAGAATCCCCCTCCAGAGCCACAAATTACTCTCTCTCCCTTCTATATGGTAGACCTGTGTGATGCAGAGCATTCAGATCCCTGAGAAAGGACAGTCCAGGATAGTCCTTATCTACATGGGACTATAAAATGAATGGGATATTAACATGTGTGTGTGTGTGTGAAGTACTTTCATTTTGTTAAGTCACAATTTGGGGCTTGCTTGTTATAGCCTCTAATATTTATTACTCTGACTAATACAATGCCATTCTCAGACATACACAGAAAAAGTATCATTGACTGTGATGACATATATTAAAGTGGCTGAGAGGCAGGAGAACAAAACATCAGAAACTGTGTCATAATGAAAAAAAGAATCTCTGATTAAGAGAAAGCCATCCTGGGCAAGGCATGAAAGGCAAATCAGAATTCAGAAGGTCCTTGCAAACACATGACCGAAAAAAGGATTAGTATACAGAATGCCAAAAACGAACCAACACAAAGCCATAAATTAATATGAAAAACAGAATGCGCCAATTTTTTAAAAAATGGGCCACTGTCATGAAGAGGCAACTCATAAGAGGGTACCTATGAATGCTGTGTGCAAAAGTTGCTCAGTCATGTCTGACTCTTTGCCACTCCATGGACTGTACTATACAGTCCACGGAATTCTCCAGGCTGGAATACTGGAGTGGGCAGCCTTTCCCTTCTCCAGGGGATCTTCCCAACCCGGGGATCGAACCCAGGTCTCCTGTATTGCAGTCAGATTCCTTACCATCTGAGCCACAGGAGAAGCCCTACGAATGTTGAGGGGTGTCCAAATTCTCAACTACTTTAGTAATCAGGGATCTTAAGTTGACTTTTCTATAAAAGATCATTTTGTACCCACCAGACAGCAAAATTTAAAATTATGATGAAGTCAACCTGTGACCAAGAGCTGTTCACCAAAACTCATTATATCTCCTTCTTGGGAATGCAGTATAATGATATCAGTGACTGGTTTAGGCAAGGTGGTCACTTGCTTGATTTCAACCGGGAACGTGTGAGTGCAGCCGTGGGGTCATCTGCAACCTAATCCTCTCCATGCAGAGCAGGAAGGCAACTCTAGGGTGACTCTGAAAGGCAGGTATTAAACATGGCAGAGCTGCCAATCAACCTAAGTCCCTGAATGACAAGAGGAGCCAAGCTACCCCCTCCCAGGGACACCTTCCTTGGATTGCTATTGAAAGGCTACAAAAACAGAACAGCTGGGTGTGAATCATTACCCAGTCAGGGTCTATGCATCACCACAGCTTATCCCACTCTCATGAATACAAAAATGGGGTGATGATTTGGAGAACTAGGACTCTCATACAGGAAACTTTAAGATGTGATACCATTTGCATATCAGGGACGTCAAAGAATCTTTAAGCAGCACTATTTTGTAAAAGCAAAAATTGAAAACCTTCATCAACAAAGAAAACAGACAAATATATTGTGATAAAATCACATTGCTGCTGCTGCGGCTGCTAAGTCACTTCAGTCGTATCCGACTCTGTGCAACCCCACAAACGGCAGCCCACTGGGCCCCGCCATCCTTGGGATTCTCCAGGCAAGAACACTGGAGTGGGTTGCCATTTCCTTCTCCAATGCACGAAAGTGAAAAGTGAACGTGAAGTCGCTCAGTCGTGTCCGACTCAGCGACCCCATGGACTGCAGCTCACCAGGCTCCTCCATCCATGGGAGTTTCCAGGCAAGAGAACTGGAGTGGGATGCCACTGCCTTCTCCTAAAATCACATTATACACACATATATACACATACACACACATATAAACACACATGTATACATATGTGTGTATATGTACATACACACAGATACATACATATCTTCTGCTTATATAGTGCATGTATTCTTCTGGAAGTTACCTTTTTCTGAATATTGTATTTGGAGAGTCATCCATGTGAGAAGGGTAACTTCGTTGTCATTCATTTTTATTGCTGTGTAGTATTTATCCTAAAGGAAATCAGTCCTGAATGTTCATTGGAAGGACTGATGTTGAAGCTGAAACTTCAGTCCTTTGGCCACATGATGCTAAGAATTGACTCATTTGAAAAGACCCTGATGCTGGGAAAGATTGAAGGCAGGAGGAGAAGGGGATGACAGAGGATGAGATAGTTGGATGGCATCAACAACTCAATGGACATGAGTTTGAGTAAACTCCGGGAGTTGGTGACGGACAGGGAGGCCTGGTGTGCTGTAGTCCATGGGGTCGCAAAGAGTTGGACACAACTGAGCGACTGAACTGAGCTGAATATTCCTTTCTCTGTGTGTGTGTGCATGTGCGTGTGTGTGTGTAGACATTAACTATGAGGGTAAAAGGCATAGCTACACAACTTTTGGAAGGATATATGCACTGCAATTCTCCAACGTGAGCTACATATGGCTCTAGGGACACTTGCTGTGAGGACAAACGAGGGTTGATAAACACAGAGTCAGCACAAAATGTTACCACTAGGAAAGAGAGGTTGAGCTCAGGGAGGGCAACCGAACCCGGGTCTCCTGCATTGCAAGCAGATTTTTTACCATCTGAGCCTCTGGACTGATCGGCAGCTCTGCCATTTTTAATACCTGCCTTCCAAGGTCACCCTGGGAATAGCCATCGAGACCCACGTGGAGGAGGTGAGGCTGAGAAGTGCTGTGGGAGGATGACGTGGAGAGTGGACTCGTGGCGGGACAGCTGGACTCACATGAGCTGGGAAGACGCTCTGGTGTAGTCATGACAATCCCGTTCAGCTGGTCTTGAGTGTCTAAGGAGTTTCACGGCCTGTATTTCACAGAATGGAGTTTGCCAGGAGGTCAGCGAAGGCGCCGAATGCAGGCAGCTCCCAAGGCTGCAAACTCTTCACAGAAAGGGCTTGGGAAGAAAAGAAGGACAAAAGTGATACAGACCATGCCCTCCTATGAAACAGGAGGACACAGTCTCTTACAAAATATCAGCTTATTAACTGATCTCCATCTTCCCATTTTATAGCAGAGGAAACTGAACCTTGGGGCATTTAGGAGGCTTGTCCAAGGCCACCCAACTAAAAGGCAGCAAAAATAGACAGCTGTCTGCCTGGTTCTTCTGCCACACCAGCCACAGAGAAACTTTCTAAATAACAGAATACTTTGGCTGAGCAAATCAGGCCAGCGCAACTGCCTGTACACTCCGGGAACACGCAGGAGGCATCTGGAATTCTATTTTGGAGTGCCATCCTAGAATGCCCTTCTGTCATCCATTGCCACCTTCACCACGCTGGAGATGCTGACATTTATATTTTTAAACCCTTTTTTGTCAAAATTAATGCTAGCGTTCCCAGGTGCAGGAGCCTACCCCGTGAAGCACCTGCAGAAACTGGAATAAATTGTAAACAAAAATTCCCTAGGATTACATAAGACATTAAAATGGGAACAAAAACTTGAATTGCAACCAGTTCAATTTTGTCCCGAATAGCAAATGCTGAACAATGGAGAAACCCTTTCTCTATTCAACGTCTTCCAAGAACAAAGGAAATTGTCCCCAAATAAAGCAATAACCTAATACCATATTAATAATAACCTTGCATTTGTATCGCCAGCTTCACTTCACAAAGCATTTTTACATCTGCCATCTTGTGGGGAGGTGCATGTAGGCACAATTGTAGTTATTAAACAAAACTAAGGGTTTATTATAAGGTTATATTTGAACAACCACCAATCTACCTTCCACATTAAAGCCAGAGTCAAACTTTCTCAAACACAGTTCTATTAAGATCACTTCTGGGTTATAAAACACCAGAATACTCCTCACTGGCCCCAAGAATAAGGTTCAAGAATCCCAGTGTCCCTGGAAACACTCGGCAATCTGTCCTCTGATACCTTCTCAGCCTCACTTCCTGAATGAAAATTTGTCAAGGGTTAGAAACCCCGATACAGCCTGAGAACAGAGCCAAGTTCTAATTTTGCCACTGTAGCTATGTGGTTCCACGTTCGTGAGCCAATCACATAACCGTCTATAGTGAAGTGGGTTTCCCTGGTGGCTCAGCTGGTAAAGAATCTGCCTGCAATGTGGGAGACCTGGGTTCGATCCCTGGCTTGGGAAGAACCCCTGGAGAAGGGAATGGCTACCCACTCCAGTATTCTGGCTTTGAGAATTCCATGGACTATACTACAGTCCATGGGGTGGCAAAGAGTCGGACACAACTGAGCTACTTTGGACTTCCCTGGTGGCTCAGACAGTAAAGCATCTGTTTATAATGCGGGAGACCCCGGTTCGATCCCTGGGTTGGGAAGATCCCCTGGAGAAGGAAATGGCAACCCACTCCAGTACTCTTGCCAGGAAAATCCTATGGATGGAGGAGCCTGGTAGGCTACATACAGTCCATGGAGTTGCAAAGGTTCCACGTTCATGAGCAAATCACATAATTGTCTATGCCTGGCTGAAATTAGCAGTAGCTAATCCAAAAATTCCATGGGCAGAGGAGCCTGGTGGGCTACACTCTGCGGGGCCACAAAGAGTTGGACATGACTGAGCACACAGTCCGTAAGACTGCTTGGGGTTTTAGCGAGGTCGATCTGTAAAGTAGCACATCATTAGGAGTATTAGCCCCTGACCTGACTCTCTTCTGGCTGGGGTTGCCCACTCAGTCTGGAACATTCACACTGTCATCACTTCCTTATTTTGCGAATTCCTCCTTGTTGAAGTAGACGCTCAAATGCTTCCAGGAAAAATCAGCCTTCCCTCCTCCTGGGCCCCTATGGGACTGTGTCACAGCACGACCACCTTTAGGTCCTAAAAACGTGCTCATCCCTCTTCTCACTAGAGGGTGACCTCCTGGAGCGTGGTTCCACATGCGATTCATTCCCAATGTACAAAAATGTGAGGTTTGATTCAAATCCTGTGGAAGTCAATGGTGAAGAATGGAGCTGGTCTTTCCGATGACTGCCTGGGGCCATCCTTAGACGTATCCGATGAAGACTGGCCCCACCTTCTCCTATACATTCACCCGGAAGTGGGTCTAATGAAAGACCACATCTGAAGGAGATAGTTTGGCCTTTCATTGGTATCCTGTGGTCAGGAAGGCTGGGAGAAAATCAGTTAACCAGCTGAGGGAACCAGCTCTTATCAACCTATCATAGTGCTGGGCCAGCCTCTCCACCATAAAGCATCTCATGAGATCAGCCTGACCGTCCCACCACTCTGATGGAGGAGAAAACTAAGGTTGAGAAAGAAGTGGTGGGCTCAGGGTCACAGAGCTAGGCAGTGGCTAGTTCTCCATTCTCTCCAGAATTACCATGCTGCTACTCAGATGCCTTGGCAAGGAGCCATTTATCTTTTCCTTTCTTTCTTTTTTCTTTTTGGACGCACCGAGTGGCTTATGGGATCTCAGTTCACCAAACAGGGATTGAACCCAGGCCATGCCAGGGAACACTCCAAGTCCTAACTATGAGACTGACAGGGAATTCTGAGGGGTCATTTCTTACAAAGCCTGTATGCACACACACACAGACACACACACACACACACACATACAGAGGTATACCACCCCTACCTACATACAGCAAGCCTCTGGGGTGGAATTTGACCCAGTGATGCTGAGGAACCACAGACACATGTGGACCTGTTTACAGGGACTTGGAGTTCCCTAGGTGTGGATCTCAGAACTAAACTGGAAGGAATCTCTTTTTGAGGGCAACAGAAGTCTGAATCTGCAGGAGAGGCTGGCACATTCTGAGGTGTCTTCACAGACAAGGGATCTGCAGGTCGGCGGGAAGGCTCCTCCTGACCCCAATAGCTTCCTCCAAGAGGATGCACTGTGCCCAGGGGCATTTCTTTCAGAAAGCAGCATCCTTTCTAGGCGTTCTCTGAGGAAAAGGATCCCGATGACAAGTTTGCGAAGGAAGGAGACAGGTTGATTGACAAGCCAGGAAAGGGAGGTCGGTGAAAGTGGGGCTCCCCAAGGTCACTCAGCATGACTGTTGGCCCCAAATGCCCGTTCCACCCTCAGGGCTTCTTCCGTTAGAGACGGTGTCCCCCACGTGCCTCCAAGAGAGGAAGTGGCAAGGGCATTGTGAGAAGTTGGCTGTAAAGGACGGCTGGGAAGGGAGCGGGCGGGTGAGGTCAAGGAGCCTGCTGTCACATGGAAAGGGGCTATAGCCACTTCTTCCTCAGAGCCTTGGACCCTCCTCCACAGACGGGAAAGCATCAGCCACACAGAGAGTCTAGAATGTTCTCCTCAGGTTCTAACGTGGTCCTACAGGAAGAGGGTTCAGCACAGTGTCAGATACAAGGCAGGCGCTCAGTGGACATCACATCCGTTCCTTTCATGCCTTCTGGGGCTTCGGCCCCTCTATTAAAGTGTTGGAAAGCTCCCTAAGGGCAACAATTGTGCCGAGTAACCTTGCAGAATTCCACAGGGTCTTAGCATCGAAGTACTATCACAGCATCTGCTATGGTGTCAGCAATCCCTTGACACTTGCGGTGGCTCCAAATTGTCAAAGTGCTTTCACCAGCTCTGGAGCGGTATAAAGCTCTCCATAGTCCACTGATGGGAGAAGGATGCAATGGGATAAGAAGAAATTTGCTTAGTATGCACTTGTTCAGTTGCTTAGCCATGTCTGACTCTTTGCAACCCCATGGGGACCAGGCTTCCCTTGTCCTTCACCATCTCCTGGAGTTTGTTCAAATTCATGTCCATTGAGTTGATGATGCCGTTTGTCCATTTCATTCTCTGTTGCCCCCTTCTCCTGCCTTCAAACTTTCCCCACCATCAGTGTCTTTTCTAGGGTTCCACTCGTGGTAACTGATAGAGTCTGAAATGAAAACCTAAGTCTTTAATCTTAAATCAACTATTAGTTTGGAATAATTTAAGCTATATAAAAAAATTGCAAAGATAGTACAGAGAAATTTTCTTACCCAATTTCCCTTCTGTTAACTTACATGATGTGGTACATCCGTCAAAACTTCGAAACCACTATTGCCACACTTCTGTTAACTAAATTTAATATTTTTCCCCCAAGATTTTGCCTATTTCTTCACTAATATCCTTTTTCGGTTGGTACAGGTACCAACCACACTGTACTTGGTCCTCATGCCTGCTTTGTCCCCTCTGGTCTGTGACAACTTCTGTCTCTTCTTATTAATATTTTCTCATGATTTAGTTTTGAGAGTACTGGACAGGTATTTTGTAGGATATTCCTCAACTTAGAAAAAACAGACCTTTAGACTATTAGGCTGGTTCTCATTTCACTATCTCACAGCTGCTCTATTTAATGGAAAATTCCATGAAGCAAAAAAACTCTACCAAAAAATAATTCTGGTATCCCTCATCAACTCCTAGCCATCAGGGGAAACAAGAGCATCCTGTGATCACGGCCCTGCACTCCAGCACCAAGAGGACTAGCCAGCTCAGTCCAACAGAACAGCATTCTTCAATGATGTTCTATATCTATGCAGCCGAATATGGCACCATTAGTCACACGTGGCTATCAAGCACTTATAGTGTGGCTAGGGTAACGGAGAAGGAAATGGCAACCCACTCCAGTATTCTTGCCTGGAAAATCCCATGAACAGAGGAGCCTGGTAGGCTACAGTCTACGGGCTTGCAAAGAGTTGGACACAACTGAGCGACTTCACTTTCACTTTCAGGGTAACTGAGGAACAGAATTCCTAATTGCATTTTATGTAAATTAATTTACATTTAAATAGTACCTGGGGTCTAGTGGCCATTCTAGTGGCTGCAATGCAGAGCTAGACAAACCCAAAGCTAAGTTACACCTTGAGAATAAAGAGGTCTTTTTTTAAAAAAAAATTGAAGTATAATTGCTTTACATTGCATTAGCTTCTGCAGTACAATGAAGTGTACCCATATGTCCCCTCCCTCTGAGGCCTGCCCTCCACCCCCACCCGCATCCAGTTCCTCTAGGTCTTCAGAGAGCCCTGAGCTGGCCTCCTGGTGCTACACAGCAAGTTCCCACTAGCGATCTCATTTACACACAGGAGCATTTGTATGTCAATCCTGATCTCCCAGTTCTTCCCACCCTCCCCTTTCCCTCCTGTATCCACATGCCCATCCTCTTATGTGTGAGTCTCTATTCATGCCCTGCAGATAGGTTCAACCTGGATGTGTAACCTCATGCAGACTGCTATTACAAAGGAGAACCCATGATTGGGGAACATGCAGTAAAGAATCATAAATCACAGAGTTGCTGGGCAAAGGGGAAATTTCAGAGTCCAGTGTTATCCAAACTGGGTTCCTTGGAGACCCCAGGGTTCCACGGGGGAGCATCAGAGAACAGGTAGAGGAGACCACAGTGGGTAAGAAGAGAAATGTTTGTGGTGATAATATACCCATACTCGGAGAAGGCAATGGCACCCCACTCCAGCACTCTTGCCTGGAAAATCCCATGGACGGAGGAGCCTGGTAGGCTGCAGTCCATGGGGCCACTGAGAGTCAGATACGACTGAGCAACTTCACTTTCACTTTTCACCTTCATGCACTGGAGAAGGAAATGGCAACCCACTCCAGTGATCTTGCCTGGAGAATCCCGGGGACGGGGGAGCCTGGTGGGCTACCGTCTATGGGGTCGCACAGAGTCGGACACGATTGAAGCAACTTAGCAGAAGCAGCAGCAGCAGCATACCCATACTTCCCACCCTTGGGCCCACTCTTTCCAGCCCATTTCACTCACCACAGCTCTGCTTATATCTATGAAATAGGGTGAGTTACTAGGGAAACAAGCAAATAGGAAACACTAGCTGATGTGTTCATTTTTTTTAAACACATTTATTTACCTTATTGTGGACTTGACAGGCAAGACTNTTTCACTCACCACAGCTCTGCTTATATCTATGAAATAGGGTGAGTTACTAGGGAAACAAGCAAATAGGAAACACTAGCTGATGTGTTCATTTTTTTAAAACACATTTATTTACCTTATTGTGGACTTGACAGGCAAGACTAAAAGGCATCCTCTCTCTTCCACCTTCTCTACCCCAGGAATGAAAGGTCAGAATTGGCTGTGGACTCCTCGAAGCTCATCTCAGAGGAGTGTAAAATGCTTTTCATATTCTAGGTCGCTGAGACCATTTAAGCACTCATTTAGAAAAATAATTCAACATGACACTTTTGAACCCTCATACCATAATCACATTTTTATCTTTTGGCAGACATACTTTGTAGACTACCCAGCATTCATCTCTCTATTTCTTCCTTTCAAGCAGAACCCCATTTTTACTTGGCGATGGCAATGTGGCCAACCTCTGGTAAAGAATAAAGATGACATGTCTAAGGCAGCCAGAAAGATACACTCCTCCCCACAAGATACTCACTTTCTCAGATTCCCTTGCAGCAAGACATGGTCATATGACATAGTTTTGGCCAATGAAATTCAAGGAGAAACCTATTGGGTGGAGGACTCTGAGAAAGTTGCTTTATTTTTCATTCACAGGAATAGATGCAAAGTCCCATTTATCACTCTCCCTACCCTAAATATGGACTTGATTCTCAGAGTTTCTACAGCCATTTTGCACCTGTAAGAGAACATACATGAAGACAGGAAGGAAAGGACTGCAGAGTGGACAGAAAGAAGGAGTCTGGGCCCCAGTAATCACATCACTAAGATGCTGAATAATCTTTGGAATTGCCTATGTCTAGTTTTCTTATCATGTGATATATATTTACAATTTATTTAGTATTTAAATTAATTTTTTATTGGCGTATAGTTGTTTTGGGCTTCCCTCGTAGCTCAGCTGATAAGGAATCTGCCCACAATGCAGGAGACCCCGGTTCAGTTCCTGGGTCAGGAAGATCCTCTGGAGAAGGGATAGGCTACCACTCCAGTATCCTTGGGCTTTCCTGGTGGTTCAGACAGTAAAGAATCCAATGCAGGAGACCTGGGTTCGATCCCTGGGTTGGGAAGATCCTTGGGAGGAGGGCATAGCAACCCAGTTCAATATTCTTGCCTGGAGAATCTGCTTGGATAGAGGAGCCTGGTGGGCTATAGTCCATGGAGTCGCAAAAAATCGGACATGACTGAGCGACTAAGGACAGCACAGCAGAGCAGAGTGGCTTTACCACGACGTGGTGATGGTTTCTACTGTACAGCAAAGTGAATCAGTTGACTTATACATGCAGCCTCTCTTTTTGGAATTTCCTTCCCATTCAGGTCACTGCAGAGCACTGAGCTATACGGAGTTCCCTGAGCTGTACAGTAGGTTCTCATTCGTTATCTATGATATTCACAGAATCAGTGGTGTATAGACGTCAATCCCAATCTCCCAATTTGTCCCACTCCTCCTTCCCCTCCTTGGTGTACGTATGTTTGTTCTTTACATCTCTGTCTCTAATTTTGTTTTGCAAATAAGATCATCTGTACCATTTTTCTAGATTCCACGTAAATGCACTAATATACCATACATATCTTCCTCTTTCTGACTTACTTCACTCTCTATGACAGTCTCTAGGTCAACCCCCATCTAAATATATATTTCAAAACATCATTAGACAGGTTTGTTTTACTAACAGTAAAGCAAGTATATTCTGTTTTCAGCTTACAAGGGGAATGCTTTTTGAAGACAGTGTTCTGAGGCTGAGAACCAGTTTGCATGCAACC
>SJYV01018429.1:0-14867 GCA_006410875.1 Neotragus pygmaeus
TTCATTTTCTGAATGTTGAGCTTTAAGCCAACTTTTTCACTAAATCCCATTGGTGTTTGGATAGGAATTGCACTGAATCTGTAGATTGCTTTGAGTAGTATGGTCATTTTCACAATAATGATTCCTCCAACCCAAGAATATGTACAAATGGAAAACTATTTATTCTTGGATTTGAAAAATCAATATTTTGAAAATGACCATACTACTCAAAGCAATCTACAGGTTCAATGCAATTCCTGTCCAAACACCAATGGGATTTTTCATAGAACTAGAAGTAAAAATTGTTAAACTCATATGTAAACATGAAAGACTCCAAAGAGTCAAAACAGTCTTGAGAAAGGATAATGGAACTGGAGGAATTAGGTTCGTTGGCCTCAGGCTATCTAACAAAGCTACAGTAACCAAAACAGTATGGTACTGACACAAAAATAGACACATAGATCAACGTAACAAGACAGAGAGCCCAGAAATAAATACATTCACTTGTGGTCAGTTAATCTACAACAAAGGGAGCAAGAATATACAATGGAGAAGAGAGTCTTCAGTGAATAATGCTAGGAAAACTAGACAGTTACATGTAAAATAATGAAATTACAACATTCTCTAATACCGTTTAGAAAAAAAACAACTCAAAATGGATTAACAAACTAAACATAAGACCAGATTCTATAAAACTCCTACGGGAAAACATAGGCAGAACACACTTTGACATAAATCACAGCAATAGCTTTTTGGATCCATCTACAAAAGTAAAGAAAATAAAAACAACAACAAATAAATGAAACCTAATTAAACTTAAAAGGTTTTTGGATAGCACAGGAAACCATAAACAAAAAGGGAACCTACTGAATGGGAAGAAAATATTTGCAAATGATATAACTAATCCAACATTTATAAGCAGCTCACACAATTCAATATTTTAAAAAATCTAATTAAAAATTGGGTAAAGTAGCTGAATAGACATTTTTCCAAAGAGGAAATGCAGATGGCCAACAGGCACATGAAAAAAAGCTCACCATAACTAATTGTTAGGGAAATGCAAATCAAAACCACAATGAGATATAAACTCACACATGTCAGAATGGTTGTCATTAAAAAGAACACACTAAAAATTGCTGACAAGGATGTGTAGAAAAAGGAATCCTTGTACATTACTTGTGGGAAAATAAATTGGGTTAGCCACTGCAGAAAATGGTATAAAAGTTTCTCAAAAAACTAACAGAACCACCATATGATGCAGCAATTCTACTCCTGAATACATACAAAAAAATAAATAAATAAACACTATACCTCCACCTCAATGTTCATAGAAGCATTATTCAGAATTGCCAAGAAAAGGAAATAACTTAAGCATCCATTGACAATGAATGAAGAAGACGTTAATGTACATATACAATGGAATACCAATCAGCCATAAAAAGAAATAAATTCTGACACTTGCAGCAACATGGATAGATTTGGTAGGCATTATGCTAAGGGAAATAAGTAAGAGAAAGAAAACACTATATGTTATCACTTACTATGGAATTTAAGAAATACAAGAAACTAATGAATATAACAACAACAAAAAAAAAAAAAAAAAANTGACACTTGCAGCAACATGGATAGATTTGGTAGGCATTATGCTAAGGGAAATAAGTAAGAGAAAGAAAAACACTATATGTTATCACTTACTATGGAATTTAAGAAATACAAGAAACTAATGAATATAACAACAACAAAAAAAAAACAGTCACAGAGACAGAGAACAAACTAGTGGTTACCAGTGAGAGGGTCAAGGAGTGGGGAGATGGAAAGGAACAAACTATTTGGTATAAGATAGGCTCAGGATGTATTGTACAACACAGAGAATATAGCCAGTATTTTGTCATAATTGCAAATGGAAAGTAACCTTTAAAAACTGAGTAAATTTTTTAAAATGTTAAATACTCATAATTCAACCATACATGACAAAAAGCCCAATTTAAAAAGGGAGCAATGGGAAATATGAGCAAAGATTTTTAATCAACATTTTCCCAGAGAACACATATAAATATCCCGCAAGAAGAAAAAAAGTTGTTCAAAATCATTAGTCACTCCAGAAATACAAATCAAAACCACAGTGAAATATCACTTCATACCCACTAGGATGTCTATGATCAAAAAGACAGAAAATGAAAAGTATGAGCATGGGTGAAGAGAAAGTAGAACACTCATAGATTGACAGCAGGGTGGTAAAATGGTACAGCTGCTTTGAAAAATGGTTTGGCAAATACACCAAAATTAAACATTCAACTAACACATCATCCAGCAATCCTTCTCCTAGATGAATATGAAAGAGGTTTAAAAACACAGATCCATGTAAAATTAGTATATGGCTGTTCACAGCATCATTATTTAAAAGTCCAAAACATGTACATAATCTACATGTTTGTCAACAGTTAAAAAAATTTGGTATTGATAAGTAAATGGAATGTATCATTAAATACTGAAGCATTGATCCAGGCTGTAATATATCAGAGGTTTAAGAATTCAGGCACAGATGTCATATATTATATGAACGAAATTGTATAAAAGATTCAGAACAGGCAAATCCATAGAGACAGAAACTAAGTTAGTAGTTGCTAAGGTCTAGGAGAATGAAAAAGTTGCCTTAAAGATCAACAGTCAGAAAACTAAGATCGTGGCACCTGGTCCCATGACTTCATGGGAAATAGATGGGGAAACAGTGGCTGACTTTATTTTTGGGGACTCCCAAATCACTGCAGATGGTGATTGCAGCCATGAAATCAAAAGACAATTACTCCTTGGAAGGAAAGTTATGACCAACCTAGACAGCATATTAAAAGCAGAGACATTACTTTGTTAACAAAGTCCATCTAGTCAAGGCTATGGTTTTTCCAGTACTCATGTATGGATGTCAGAGTTGGACTATAAAAAAGCTGAGGGGAGAAGAATTGATGGTTTTGAACTGTGGTGTTCAAAGACTCTTGACAGTCCTTTGGACTGCAAGGAGATCAAAGTCAATTCTAAGAGAGATCAGTCTTGGGTGTTCTTTGGAAGGACTGATGTTGAAGCTGAAACTCCAATACTTTGGCTACCTGATGCAAAGAGCTGACTCTTTTGAAAAGACCCTGATGCTAGGAAAGATTGAGGGCAGGAGGATAAGGGAATGACAGGGGATAAGATGGTTGGAAGACACCACCGACTCAATGGACATGAGTTTGGGTAAACTCTGGGAATTGGTGATGGACAGGGAGGCCTGGCATGCCTGGAGTTCATGGGGTCACAAAGAGTTGGACATGACTGAGTGACTGAACTGAACTGAGATGAACTGAAGGGCTAGAGGAAAGAAAATTGGAAGGTGACCGCTGATGGGTACAGGGTTTCTTTTTGGAGTGATAATAGTGCTGTATGATTATATAACAGCAATGTATGCACATTTCATAAATATACTAAAACCCACTGAATTTTACACCTTAAAAGAGTGAATTTTACACCTTAAATATACTAAAACCCACTGAATTTTACACCTATTTATAATAGGTAAATAACATCTCTGAAGCAAATTATTAAAGTTTTTTAAAGGATCATCAATAATACTCTTTTAAATTTGAGTTCATTTTCTAGCAATAAATGCACTCCAATGAACACCTAAACTCAGCCTCTGTAGCAGGAACAAAGAAAACAAAATTACTTTAAGAGACTTAGGTAAAAAGGTTAATGAAAACAGGAATGCCATTTTTTTAAAGTAGATTGAGAAAAAGAGATATATACTCACATTTAAAAGAAAAAGATAACTATAAAATATACTTTAATTCCTCATGGTGTCAGAGGATCCCAAAGATTCCTTTATCCTAACTGTCTTACAGGGAAAGGAACAGAAATTTAAGGAACATCTCAGCCAGTAGAAACACTTGACTCTAAATGAGTGATTAAGGCTCTACAGGACACTTTCTGAATGGAATTAATAGACTGATAGATAAACACAATTAGTTTTTGTCCTTGTCTAAATACATCACATTATTTCAGCAAATCTGAAACCAGTGTAAAAAAAAAAAAAAGTAAGATTACTGCAAATATTTTTTTTTTTTTAAGTCAAAGTAGAAAGTGCTTCTTAGGCTCTTATAAACTGCATACAGTAGAGAATTCACATGGTAACTAGTAGACAGTGACCATTAGCTCTCTTACCATGCAATAGGAACACATAACAACTTAGGGAGTAGTCAGCATTTAAGTGAGATTAAGTTTATAAAAATATAAACATGTTTCTTATCAGTAAGAGGCCAATCCAAGAATCTACATAAATGTAGTTTGTAGATACATCTGACTTTCATTAAAAGATACACTGTATTTAGAATTTTAATGAATCAGTTCAGTTAAGTTCAGTCGTTCAGTTGTGTCCAACTCTTCCCGACCCCATGAATCACAGCACGCCAGGCCTCCCTATTCATCACCAACTCTCAGAGTTCACTCAGACTCAAATATTGTGGTGTAATACATGGTTAAAAAATACTTTTCCTTCCTTTCAGGATATTTTGCTTCAAGAAGCCTGAATTATTTAATAATATATGAGAAATAAAGTGACACACAGTACACATATATGTTCATGCACATATACATCCTCACCATGAACTAAACATGTGGATAGGCAGAGTATAAAGTTATTGATACTCTGTGGAAATGAATGCAATCAGTACTACTTCAAAATAAAAGGGCACTTTTAAGTCATTTTTAAAAAACATCATTAAGTAACTGTGTGTCAAACACTTAAACTTCACTAATTCTCTTTTGATACGAACAATACTTTTGAATACTCAGCTAGGTTCAAAGTTGTTTTGCAAAATGTTGCTATGAGAAATGGTGCAGATGTTTAATGGCAAAGATCATCACCTGATGAATGACTTGAGTTATTAATAATTTGAGAAGGCAAGAAAACATAATTCATATATTCAGAGTGGTATAGTGTTTATAAAAATTAAAAATAAATGAACAAAGTTTGATATATAAATTTCATTAATTCAACTGTAAACTCTAACTACTAAGAGACTATATATTATTGAACTTATTATTCTTGATATTTCTATTAAATTAATATTAAAGACAGCACATAAAATGTTATTTTTATATGAAAGATATTTATATGTGCAATGTGAAAAAAAACAGAGTGGTGTAAATTAGTGGAAAGAGTTTTTAAAATAATATAATAAGAGGAATATGTCTATAAAATATATCTGGATAATTATTTACCCTTTCAGTATGTGTGTGTGTTTTCATAAACAACATAGTTATTCTGTGACCTAAATATTTCTCCTATGACTTAATAATTTCTAGTAGAGAGATTGTTTTGCCTAAACTGATTCTTTGAATAACAAAAATTAATTTTAAGGAGCATAGAATATATTTCATTTACTTATATTTTGGATATATGTTTGAAAAACAAACTTTTGGACTTTGCTATATGTGAAAAGTACAGAAAGATAATTTAGTCTTTTCTAAAACGTAGTTAAATTTGAAAAAATAATGTCTTTGAGATACATAAGTTTCTGTGCAAAGTTGATTTGGTTTTATTTGATTAACCCAAAAATGATGTTAGAAACAAGTGTATAAAGAAAAAACTAAAAGGCATATTCACATAGCAAATTAAGGGCAAAGTTTAAAGTAATAAGGATAACAATAGATCCTTATAAAGTGAATTTTTAAAATATCATGTATGGATGTGAGAATTGGACCATAAAGAAGGCTGAGCACCCAAGAACTGATGTTTTCAAACTATGGTGCTGGAAGACTCTTGAGAATCCCTTGGACAGCAAGGAGACCAAATCAGTCAATCCTAAAGGAAATCATCTCTGAATAGTCAGTGGAAAGACTGACACTGAAGCTGAAGTTCCAATATTTTGGTCACCTGATGCAAAGAGCCAACCCACTGGAAAAGACCCTGATGCTGGGAATGACTGAGGGCAGGAGGAGAAGGCAGTAACAGAAGATGAGATGGTTGGATGGCATCACTAATTCAATGAACATGAGTTTGAGCAAACTCTGGGAGATAGTGAAGGACAAGAAAGCCAGCATGCTGCAGTCCACGGGATCACAAAGAGTTCGACACGACTGAGCAACTTAACAATCACAACAAAATTTGCTATTAGTAGGACAGACAGAGCATTGAACTTTTGCATACTTACACAATTACTATGCAACACTAGTCATCTACTCTGTCTTTAAATATAAACATATCACTTTCAAGGTAAAATTTCTCAATGTATGGTCCAGACACCATATGCATCAGCCCTAACCTGACAAGTCAGATCTCTGGATTTGGGACACTAAAGTGTGTATGTTCATTAGCCGTTTATTTCATCCCAGTTATTCTTATTCTGAAGTATGAGGAAAAGGGTCCAGCACTTACTAATTTGGTTTAAATAGCAGACACAGTTCATCCTTCATCTCCTTTTATCCTGAATACTGTTACTATTTTAAATAGTATTACTGCTATACTATAGACTAGGAGACAGAAGTTAAGAGAGTTTAAAATTATGTAAAACTTGTAAGAGGACAGGTAAGTATTCAATATTATATAATTAATCAGCCTACAGAAGTTATTTCCTACTTGATACATACTTAGAGGGATTTTCAGAGTGCAGGCATCTGAATGAATAACCAGATTAGCTTTGTCCCACCAACTGGATTCACACATAGCCAAAGAAGTCTGTCCAGCTTAGTTCAGTTCAGTTACTCAGTCATGTCCAACTCTTTGCGACCCCATGAATCGCAGCATGCCAGGCCTCCCTGTTCATCACCATCTCCTGGAGTTCACCCAAACTCCTGTGCATTGAGTCGGTGATGCCATCCAGCAATCACATCTACTATTGTCCCCTTCTCCTTCTGCCTCTAATCCCTCCCAACATCAGGGTCTTTTCTAATGAGTCAGCTGTTCACAGGAGGTGGCCAAAGTATTGAAGTTTTAGCTTCAGCATCAGTTCTTCCAATAAACACCCAGGACTGGGTGTTTAGAATGGACTGGTTGGATCTCCTTGCAGTCCAAGGGACTCTCAAGAGTCGTCTCCAACACCACAGTTCAAAAGCATCAAATCTTCGGCACTCAGCCTTCTCCACAGTCCAACTCTCACATCCATACATGACCACAGGAAAAACCATAGCCTTGACTAGACGGACCTCAGTCGGCAAAGTAATGTCTCTACTTTTTATTATGCTATCTAGGTTGGTCATAACTTTTCTTTCAAAGACTAAGCATCTTTTAATTTCATGGCTGCAGTCACCATCTGCAGTGATTTTGGAGACCCCAAAAATAAAGTCTGACACTGTTTCCACTNGTGTTTCTCCATGAGGAGTGAAGGTTTAAATGCCACATTGGGTACTTCAACTCTTAAGACCTCCACCTGAAAGACAAGCTCCCAAAATATATAATTTTGAAAACTGACAGGGCTCTCATCCTGAGACCCACAGAATGAAATAATCTGACAATGGCTTTTAAAGCACCTGTACAATTAGACTCACCACACCAGGGCCCATCTCAAAGGCAGCTTATCTCAGCCAGACTTAAAGTGAAGGAAGTTGAAAGTGTTAGTCACTCAGTTGTGTCTGACTCTTTGCAACCCCATGAACTTGCCCCTGCCAGGCTCCTCTGTCCATGGGATTTTCCAGGCAAGAATACTGGAGTGAGTAGCCATTTCCTTCTCCAGTGGATCTTCCTGATCCAGGGATTGAAACCTGGGTCCCCTGCAGTGCAGGCAGATTATTTACCATGTGAGCCACCAAAGAAGCCCCAAGGTGAAGGAAGCTCACCTGCCAATGTTAGAGTTTCAGCTAGAGGAGTTGGCATCTAATATAACACAGACATCAAGGAACTTTCTGGAAACACTCACTAGGGACAGAAACCATTGGATGCTGTCATTGCATTTTCCTTTCACCATGCTGTTAGAGTGCCAGTACCTCCCAGAAGGACAGACATCTGGTGCCCTGATATTTGTGTCTGTTTCCCAGGGGACATTTCTTGAACACATGGTTCTAGAGGCCAACAGAGCTTCTGTTCAAGGTCCTATGGGACTTTGACAAACTCAGTTACCCAGAGAGGAGGTTATACACTTGTCTAGCACCACAACTATTTTGGCTGCTGCCAGGGAATACCTCCACATAACTCATGTCTAGTGGACATGAAGTTTATGCTTGTGACTCTCATAGGCCTGTCTCTTATACACATCTTTCCCCATTTATTTTCCATGAAGTGATGGGACCAGATGCCATGATCTTAGTTTTCTGAATGTTGAGCTTTAAGCCAACTTGTCACTCTCCCCTTTCATATTCATCAAGAGGCTTTTTAGTTCCTCTTCACTTTCTGCCATAAGGGTGGTGTCATCTGCATATCTGAAGTTATTGATATTTCTCCTGACGATCTTGATTCCAGCTTGTGTTTCTTCCAGCCCCGTGTTTCTCATGATGTACTCTACATATAAGTTAAATAAGTAGGGTGACAATATACAGCCTTGACATACTGTATAACCTATAAACCACATAATCCACATCTGTCCTCTTAAAAAATACTGAATATATAGTGATGTGATTGTTCTTATTTTTAGAAAATCAGTTGTGGATATAATTTTCCAGAAAATTAAGAAACACACAATAGTGATATAAATGTAATATTCTAAAAGCAAAGCTTCAGCCATTGTTATGATAATATAGGCAATGCATTCAGCAATGTTATCTAATTTTTTTCATTTTATTTTATTTTTTAATTAATTTATTTATTTTTTTAGTTTTACTTTACAATGCTCTGTTGGCTTTTTAAAGTATCTAAGTAACAAATTGCAAAATGGCCACTGAAAAAAGTTCTATCTAAAGAAGCCAAATGTAATAATAGTTTATCTGTTGATATGTGCATATTGACTTAAGAATTTTTTCTTAACAGCAATAAATCTATAAACACAACTTAAACATTCTAAGAAGCTGGCTCTCACTGAAGCTCATCACTAGGTGCATTGGTTACATTTTATTAAGAACATATTAATTACGAAATTTTAATGTTTAGCTATATGAAAAAGATTCGGAAAGACTGTCATTACTCCATAAAGTTCACAAAAATAAAAATTAATAAAGAAATTGAATCATTTGTTTCAAGATAATAAATAATATAGTTTTTAAGTTTTTCTAAATTATTAAAAAGAACTAAACATCTTTATCTATGTCCAAATTCAATATATTAGATACAGCTAAAATTTATTGGATAGATTCTTCTTGTTCTTTTAATAAAATTATTTCATCTGTGCCAAATGTAAAAGTTTACTTTCTATACCTTCCTTCCTTTGCAAGCAATTGTTAAGTTTTGTTCTTTAATATTTTAATTAAGTCAGCTCTGATTTTAATTCCATCAACAATTAAACATCTGTACTAAGTAACTTTGGGCTGATACACTGAAAATTTCCAGACCAGCCACATAACTCCTATTAAAATTAATGTTTCTACATGCTAATTAACCATGTTCCAGGATGAAAATTTCCCATGGTGTTCAATAACCCTTAAAATTCCCCATTTCTTATTTTGTCACCAAATGCCAATGAGGAGATTGTTCCACCTGATATCAAGCCATACTTTTTTTTTTTAACTTTATTTTACTTTACAATACTCTATTGGCTTTGCCATACATCGACATGTGTACACGAGCTCCCAATCCTGAATCCCCCTCCCACCTCCCACCCCACAACATCTCTCTGGATCATCCCCGTGCACCAGCCCCAAGCATCCTGCATCCTGCATCGAACATAGACCTTTTAAAAAGATGATAGAAAAAAAAATACAATTGAGAATCTTTTCTCATACAGGGAATTTAAATCATGTTATAGTTTTGAACATATACATAGTAGTTATAAAACATTCTTTTGATGCTTGATTAATATACTGAAATTAATATTAACGTAAGAAACTTCTCACATATTTCCAAGTAACATGAGTTCACTTTGATTCAACTTTTAGGCAGCTTGTGATTCAACTTTTTTTATTAACAAAGTGAAAAATATAAATCAAATTCACCAACAAATATCTTTAACAGACAGCAAAAAGGAGTTATGTAGCTTACCAAGATCTGTTGTTATAGACTTAACTGGTTATTACATTTTTTAAGGTTTATTGCTTTTAATTTTATTACTTGTAAGTAATTTTGATATAATATTTGATAAAAATTTTTCAATAAGACAATCTTATATTAAGTATAGTATTTACTATTTTCACCTAGAGTTACTATTCACTTTACTGACCTCCACATTATTATGATGTCTTCCATATTAACGTGATCATCCTGGGATCAGTTCCTCCTGTGCCCAGCATCGAAATCATTCCCTGGCTTTCAAGGAGGCTGAAACAGANATCTTATATTAAGTATAGTATTTACTATTTTCACCTAGAGTTACTATTCACTTTACTGACCTCCACATTATTATGATGTCTTCCATATTAACGTGATCATCCTGGGATCAGTTCCTCCTGTGCCCAGCATCGAAATCATTCCCTGGCTTTCAAGGAGGCTGAAACAGATATTTATTCAGGCTCTGTCTTCAGCAACAAATCTATCTAGACCCTCACCTCTGATAGGCAACATTCAAAGTACTCTGATAACTAAAATAACCCTCAAAGAAATGTGAATATGACCACCTTTAATATATTATGAATTCATTCATAAAAATTCTGTAGACAAAATATTCTCAATGAGTGAAACTTTGCACCTCAAGAAAGATTTGGCAATGTCTGGAGACATGTTTAGATGTCATAAGTGAGGGAAATGTTACTGGTATCTAGTAGGTAGAAATCAGAGATGTGGTTAAATATCTATAACGCATGAGACAGCTCCCCACAACAATCATCCAATGTAAAATGTCTCCAGTCCAAAGGTTAAGAAACCTATTGTTAAATCAGATATTAAAATGATCATTTTTAAAACTATCCAGAACAGAATATAGCATATGTGTATCATATGTAAGAATCAGTTCAGCCTAGTCACTCAGTCATGTCCGACTCTTTGACCCCATAATTTGCAGCACGCCAGGCCACCCTGTCCATCACCAACTCCCAGTGTTCACTCAAACTCATGTCTATCGAGTCAGTGATGCAATGCAGCCATCTCATCCTCTGTCGTCCCCTTTACCTCCTGCCCCTAATCCCTCCCAGTATGAGAGTCTTTTCCAATGAGTCAACACTTCTCATGAAGTGGCCAAAGTACTGGAGTTTCAGCTTTAGCATCATTCCTTCCAAAGAAATCCCAGGACTGATCTCCTTTAAAATGGACTGGTTGGATCTTCTTGCAATCCAAGGGGTTCTCAAGAGTCTTCTCCAACACCACAATTCAAAAGCATTGATTCTTCAGTGCTCAGTTTTCTTCACAGTCCAACTCTCATATCCATACATGATCACTGGAAAAACCATAGCCTTGACTAGATGGACCTCTGTTGGCAAAGTAATGTCTCTGCTTTTGAATATGCTATCTAGGTTGGTCATAACTTTTCTTCAAGGAGTAAGCACCTTTTAATTTAATTTAGGTTAATAAACAACTAAATGTGTTCATTATAAAATAGGAAATATCTTTAAAGTCAAAATGTTTACTTTGATTTTTTACAAAGACCTTTACTTATTTTTAAGTTCTGTTACATGTGTGCTGCCTTGCTTACCCAGCTGTAATCTTTGTGACGATAGGAACTAACTCACAATTCTCCTGAAATAATTTTTTCCCCCAATCTTTAATGATTGGTTTATGTTAACAAGAATCCTTATTATAATCTCTTATTTGTCAATCTATTCTTAGAAAATATAATTTTGGGAAAAATAAAAACATGACTACCACTTAGAAGACTTTGATTCCTTTCAGAAAAAAAATTGACTTACCAAGAGATGAAGAGGTATCTGAACTCTGGCAGAGGGAAAGGCAGGATTGATTGCCTTTACTGTAACCAACACTGTGAAAAGAAATATAATTACATTTATTAGTCAAACTTTTTGTTTAACCAATTAAATTTGCTATAATAGGTGATTGGTTATTACATTACTAGTATATTTGTTTATATGCATTATATGCATACACACATGTACTTGTTTCTCTTTTATTTTTCAACTACATAACCTCATAATAATAGTAAGCAGTACAAGAAACAGTATAGAGAAGGGATATACAGAAAACCTCACTGAAATATCAATTTGATTAAAAATGTCTGTTTTCCTGATTTAAGACATTTACATTAGTATGAATATACATGTTAGTATCTTATTTACTCTATGTATATATATTATACATCATATAATATATATTAGATCACATGATTATATATGTGACACCGAAGGCTGCTTTTGAACTGAAACATTTCATATAGATGGGTAAGAGATATTGGAGAAAATAGTGGGCTGGTTTTGTTAGGGGCCTAAGCATTTGAAGAAATATCTAAAATGATTTTTTTAGTTTAATGATGTTCCTAAATTTTTACTTCTAAGTTTCTCCCAATTTTCTCATCTATTTACATTTTTTAATATCAGGCAAACTAAATAATCTGTTTTGCTTCATTAAAAGGTAATAAAACCCCAGAAAGGAAGGCAAATAATGTTAATAGCTAGTAGCTAAACATTTAAATTCAGGCACAAATATATTGCAGAGAAAAAAATATTATCTTTGATAAAAAGAAAAATATAGTTTTTGAAAGACAATGAGTATTTATGGGTTTTTTTTTTTTTTTACATATAAATTGTTCCTACTGTTAGTAGTCAAGAAAAGTTCAACATGGCAACATAGGTTGATCCTGAACTCACTTCCTCCCAGGGAATATAGTTAGTCTAGAGCAACCCTGGGATTTCTTTGGAAGGAATGATACTGAAGCTGAAACTCCAGTACTTTGGCCACCTCATGTGGAGAGTTGACTCACTGGAAAAGATTCTGATGCTGGGAGGGATTGGGGGCAAGAGGAGAAGGTGACGACTGAGGATGAGATGGCTGGAGGGCATCATGGACTCGATGGACGCGAGTCTGAGTGAGCTCCGAGAGATGGTGATAAACAGGGAGGCCTGGCATGCTGCAATTCATGGGGTCGCAGAAAGTTGGACACGACTGAGCGACTGAACTGAGAGCTACATATGGAACAGTTTGCTCTTAAAAGAACCTAATGGCTGACTCAGTGATGGTTACACAGGGCAAACGAGAAAAAAAGACACTGAAGTAGCTAGGAGAGCTATATCTCCATAAACCCTACCCCTGACATTGTGACCTGCTGTGTTTCTCCATGAGGAGTGAAGGTTTAAATGCCACATTGGGTACTTCAACTCTTAAGACCTCCACCTGAAAGACAAGCTCCCAAAATATATAATTTTGAAAACTGACAGGGCTCTCATCCTGAGACCCACAGAATGAAATAATCTGACAATGGCTTTTAAAGCACCTGTACAATTAGACTCACCACACCAGGGCCCATCTCAAAGGCAGCTTATCTCAGCCAGACTTAAAGTGAAGGAAGTTGAAAGTGTTAGTCACTCAGTTGTGTCTGACTCTTTGCAACCCCATGAACTTGCCCCTGCCAGGCTCCTCTGTCCATGGGATTTTCCAGGCAAGAATACTGGAGTGAGTAGCCATTTCCTTCTCCAGTGGATCTTCCTGATCCAGGGATTGAAACCTGGGTCCCCTGCAGTGCAGGCAGATTATTTACCATGTGAGCCACCAAAGAAGCCCCAAGGTGAAGGAAGCTCACCTGCCAATGTTAGAGTTTCAGCTAGAGGAGTTGGCATCTAATATAACACAGACATCAAGGAACTTTCTGGAAACACTCACTAGGGACAGAAACCATTGGATGCTGTCATTGCATTTTCCTTTCACCATGCTGTTAGAGTGCCAGTACCTCCCAGAAGGACAGACATCTGGTGCCCTGATATTTGTGTCTGTTTCCCAGGGGACATTTCTTGAACACATGGTTCTAGAGGCCAGCAGAGCTTCTGTTCAAGGTCCTATGGGACTTTGACAAACTCAGTTACCCAGAGAGGAGGTTATACACTTGTCTAGCACCACAACTATTTTGGCTGCTGCCAGGGAATACCTCCACATAACTCATGTCTGGTGGACATGAAGTTTATGCTTGTGACTCTCATAGGCTGTAACCAATGGAGAAAGAGTTCTTACACAGCTACCACACAGAGTAAAGTGAGAGACAACAAACCCAGGAGACAAATCTTTCTGTAAAGGAAGCCTATGAGCTAGTTATTATAGCTGTGGCCTCTGGAGCAGGCTTCTAATTAAATGTACATCTCAGGGATGGCTATAATCCTTTTCAGGAACCTTGGAGGGAAGGTGCTATTTTTGCATTCTCTCTCTGCTGCACTCCAGAGATCCAGAGTTTTTCAGGGATTTACACATGTATCATACACGCTGCTTTTAGGTATGATGCCCCAGGTTTTGTGGCTGCTACTCACAGAACACCCTTTGATCATGTGGTTCTGGTAGCCAGGAATGTTTGCATTCNCTCCAGAGATCCAGAGTTTTTCAGGGATTTACACATGTATCATACACGCTGCTTTTAGGTATGATGCCCCAGGTTTTGTGGCTGCTACTCACAGAACACCCTTTGATCATGTGGTTCTGGTAGCCAGGAATGTTTGCATTCCTGAGTGCAGAGGACTATGATAATCAGAGAGACAGTTCTTGGGATGCTAATAGCCTAAGGCACTGTACAAACAGCAGACTAGCACAGTTTCACCCAGTCATTCTCTGAAGAGGCCTCTTTGCTTATCTAGTGGCTGATGGAGCCACTCTCAAGGAGCATGGGCAATGAACTCCATCTTGGTGCTCTCCCTCTGCCTTGCCCCAGCTAATTGATGACTCGCAGAAAAGAATTTATGTATTCATCTGACACTCCAAT